>JARBEQ010274244.1:0-18477 GCA_030265355.1 Tritonia tetraquetra
TGAAGCTATTTTCTTCAGGTTTATCATCAAGAGTCTGCATATATTATTTATTTGAATTTGCATAGACATGTCTTGGTCTAAGAATACAACAAGGTTCTTTACGCTTGTTGAGGACTGTATGATGACAATGATAACATACCAGATAAGACCTAGTCTCACACAGTTGACATTCAAGGTTCTCGGATTCAGAGTTACACTGGCACTTCTGGCAGTATGGTAGTTTTGAGCTCCATCCCACTTTGTTGGCAAAAGACTGGAAAAATTCATGTTGCATATGGTCATTTTGCCAATAGAAAGAACAACACAACAAAACAAGGTTTTTAGATCTGTACCTAAACTTATATGAAGAGCTGGCACTATAGTAATGATAATGATATCACTACAGTAAATAATGAGAATGTGCTAGTGCCATTATAAAAAGTGATATAATATGCATTAGTGAAGTTTAACCCACGCCTGCCAACAGTTAATCTACCTACCAAATCTAAACCAATCTCGGCCACACCAAGTTTTTTTCTCTTTGGCTTTTTTTCTGGTGCTATCTTATTTTCCTTTTCTTTCTATGGCTATTTTTCTGTGTTTTCTGGCACTTAAAACATTTTCTAACCTTGCTTGATCATTTTCTAGTGCCTGCTCCCCTTCAATTCATTTATATAGAATTATGAAGGGGAAAATCAGGGATTTATAATTTTCTCATTATTGCCAGGGTCTGGTTATTTCTGCTGTCATTATACATGATTATCCACTGTATACAACAGCTCTTTAAGCCAGTAGGAGTGAATAAGTAGTTGTATCAATTTACAAATAAAGATTACACATTTTTTATCATAAAATGTTGTCCTCTGACAAAATGATGATATAAGTAAGCAGATAACATTTAATTTACAGATAGACAAAATAGCAATACACACCTTAATGAACTCTCTTTGGACCCTGCCCTTACTCTTGGTCAAATGTGTTGTGTCAAAGATGGACCCATTGGTTGTGCTAGCAATAGTATTACAGTAGTCGTTGTAAAACATGGAAACAGAGGAAGGATCTATCTCAGTGGAATGTCGATTGGTGATGGTGTTGCTGTTGTCCATACCTTGCAGGTTGGATCAGAATTGAAAGTTTCACAATAATTCATGCTTTGTTAAAACATGCTATACTATTGAAACATATATAATGATACATATAAAAATCAATTGTGCATGATACGCTTCTAATGTCTACATAATAATCACAATTGAAAAAAAAGAAGATTTTTGTGCAATCAAGTGAATGTGTTTCAACAAGTAGGTACATCACATGTATCTCTGACGTGTTTTAAGTTTGACAAACCAAGATATCTCTGATCAATTCATATTACAAAAAAACAGGATGTAGGTTGTCATATTTGTAATGTCGGTCAATGTGCAAATGTGTTTTTATTCGGTGCCAGATGCACTGAGTGTGTAAAGTGTTACAAGCTTTGTTTCTTGTCATGCCAAATAGGGTACTACTGTTAGTAATAATTTCTTTCTTTTTCATCAAAATAAATTGCGTTGTCTCAAGAAATTTGTAAAATACTATATCATATGTTTATCATATGTTTATCAATATAACAATGAAGATGCTGGTGGCCAAACGGGTAGCACGCTGAACTGGTCAGTGTTGTCAAGCAACTTTGGTAAATGTTTGGATGGGTGACCACTGAGGCGCACCATATTCCGGTGTTCAGCATTTGTGTCCTTGGGTAAAACACTTTACTCTGTTTATCTCACTAGACTCAGGTGTAAATGTAGTGAGTGATCTTGTCAGAATGCTAGTGCTGAAGCATCTAACAGGCAACTCGCACCCTACACTCCTCATGTGTTGAGAAGGATACAGGAGTGCTTGACATTGTAAAATGCATAGAGCATGATGAACTTTGTGGATACATACTTCATAAATGCTATGTTTTACTTTTTACTTTTATATAAATTTCTCACCATACAGTCTGTAAGAAGGGAGATTTTTGTAGTCATTTCCCAGGATACTGAAACCTTGCTCTTGCAAGATGTGAACCTTGAACCCTGCAGCCCTTAAGGCTGAGTCTAAGTTTCTCTCCAGGAGGCCAACTTGACACGTTGTGCATGGAGCAATCACCATAACCTAAAGAAAGAATGAAAATGGTATCAAGACACACACACACTATACAAATAACTACTAATTTTCTATTCACTTTTTGCTTTCTCTCCACCACAACTCCCTTTCGCTTTTACAGCCAGGTCAATTAATTTCTAACACTACGTGTGGCCAAACATAGAGCTGGAAATGCTTTGGATCAAACAGTTTAGGACAGACACTGAATGGCCCTCTGTGTCAATAATACTTTTTTGATACCACCAGCAACACCCTGAATAATGTGTTTAAAAAAAAGGCCAATAAATATAGTTTTAATAAATACTGTAAGAATTAGACACTCTGGTCTTAGATGATTTATTTGAGGTTATTCATTCTACCTTGGCCACACCAGGACGGAATGGATATTTCATGGCTGTCCTCACAGCTGTCATCAAGTCGCCAGATTCTTCAAGGTCTCCAAGCCTGTAAGAGACATCAAATTGCAACCCTATAACTTAAGGTACACTTTTCAATGTACTGTTCTAAAATTCTCTTTTTAAATTGCTTGATTTTTTTCATCTATTTACTTCATGATTTTAAATTTTACAGCATCAGCATGACAGAAAAAAAATAGAATATTAGATTTCTTAAAGATTGTTTAGTATGTTTTGTATGTTCATCAATTTGGAATTTATAGAAATTAACAGGTACTTATAATGGTAAAATTCTTATCTCAGTAAAGGTTGAATGGCTAAGACAGACTTTGGGCCAAAATGCTTAGGTCAAGATTCGGTATCATTATTTTTTATACTGTCTCACCTAAAGGGAAGAAAGGTTAATGAGTGGCAAAGACAAGGACTTTGATTTAAAAGGTCATGTGTATGAGTCCCATCAAGCACTTTGTTGTTTTCTTTGGCACCTCACTCAGATTGCATCACTTGATCCAGGTGTAAAAATAGGAGCCAATCTTAACCGACAGTTAGTAAAATAAACTGCAATTGATGGGTGTCCTATCCATAAAGTGACAAGTTGTCATTTGTCCAGTTCATGCTACTGAAACCAAATTACGCACTTGTGGTCGCATGAGCCTCAAGACTCTTGGTCTACTTTTTCTTCTATGTTGACACCAAGAAGGACAGAGAAAGATGAGAAAAGAGAAATATTTATATTTTTCGGATAATGATATATATATATGATGTATCAAAAGTGAGTGGGTAATGTTTTACTTTAATGTTTCCACAGCTTTCAGGAACAAGTTGGCTTTCCCAAAGTGATTTCCATGAATGGTTCTCACAGTTGCATCTAATCCTTTGTAGCCAGTCATCCCAAAGCGATTGCCCTTCATTCCTGAAAAATATTACACATACAGACAGATAAAATAACATATTTAGTTTGTCAGTAGTATGACAAAAACATCCTTCAAAATTTTATCGTTCTTGAATTTTTTAAGTTACTTCTCTTCTTCTATGGCTATTTTCCTGGTAGGCTACTTTCAAAATTTCCATCTTTATTTGACTTAACATTTTAAAAAACACTGTGGGTAATAAGCTTTCTCAATTGCTGGCTGATTTTAACATTGAGATCTTCTTCTTCTTCTTCCATTAATTTGCAGACCACCTCTGGTGTATTGTCGCAAAATGATATACATAATACAAGTCATCTAATCTAAACATGAAAACACTGAACAAAGGATACAAGGGCTCGCTCATTGTGTGACCATCTTCAAACTGCCACAGAAAGATTGTAGTCAGGTTTTCTGACTGCTGTTGGTGGCAAATTGTTTCACAGTCTTATGCCAGATAGAAGGACTGTCAAAATCACCTTTTTCTCTGGTCCAGTGACCTTTGAGTGTTTTGTCATCAATTCACCTAAGCCCATCTCTAATACTTTACTTAAGAGCAGATTCCGTCTTTTCATTAGTTTTTGAACAATCAAAATCAGCCAAAAGAGTAACTATTAGAACAATAAATTCAGGAATTTTCTTTCTTAAATTCTTCATCAAACAAACTTAAAAGCCATTCTATGAACAATAAAAAAAACAAGACTGAAAAGCAAGAGTTAGAACATAAAACAAAGACTGAAAAGCAAGAGTTAGAACATAAAACAAAGACTGAAAAGCAAGAGTTAGAACATCAAAATAAGCACAGAAGGAGTAAAAACATAAATCACAAGACTGAGAAGAAAGAGTTAAAACATAAAACAAAGAATAAAAAGCAAGAGTTAAAACATAAAACACAAGACAAACTGACCAGATTGGCTCAAAGCCTTATTCATTTCAGTCACCATGGTAGTGAGATGAGAAGATGCCCAATTGTTGCATTTGATATCTTCCACAACAAACACGACATCAGCAGATTGATACAGAGGATCTGTGCCTTCAACGAAGAATGACTGTTCCTTGTTGCAGGGAACTAGAACAAAATATATATATAAAATCAGTAATGACGTTGGAGATAAAAAAAAGGTTGGAGATAATGACAAATTGTTGGTGACTGGATGATATATTATACATCAGAGATAAACTTTGCAGGAATTCTCTCAGTTAAAATACTAGTAATGTATGAGAACTAAATGTAAAAATTCCCTTTCTGAGGATAAAAAAGGTATATATATATATCAAAGAACACTTTAAAAATTTTCAAATTCTGAGTGGTGATTATAATGGTTTTAAAATCGACAGAGGCAGAATTTGTTAAAAAATTAGAGACAGGGAAAGAGAGAGAGAGAGAGAGACACACACACACACACACACACACACACACACACACACAGAGAGAAAGACACATTCAAACACAGAATGTATACAGTCAGTCATTCACACACACAAACAAAGACTAACTGTATTCTTCCAGAGGTCCCATGAAAACTCCCATATCCCTACAGACAGAACGATACTGTTCAGTTGACTTATGGATTGCTTCGGAATCACTCATGCTTGACATATACCTCTGGCACAACTGCAGGAAGTCAGATGGGTCAACCTTGAAGGAAATGAGGGACATTGTCATTTTCATATTATTTACAAGTGTTTTAAATTAGTCTTCATGCTAGTTACAAGTTTTATTCACTACTTGTGGGTGTTTTTTACCCAATAACTTTAAAAAGTGAATAATCCACATTTGACCTTCAAAATATTCCTATTCACCCCTCACGTGTGTTTTTGGTCCATATGACCTCTATTATATGGATGTTCTAGTGGTAGGTTCTTTCATTGCAAGATGTAATTTTTCCTGCTACTCTAATATGTAAGCATTAGAAAAGATGAAAAACCATACATTCCTTAATTGTTGGCCTGTACACAGGTCAGTGGGTTAAAAACACCCACGAGTGGCTAAGCAAAACGAAGTTCACAGGGATTCACAAAAAAAATCATATAAAATATAAAATAGATTTAAAAAACCCCAAAACCCAACAACATACACAGGTAGAAATATTAATGAATGAAGCATAGGTGGGTGGAATTTCAAGGAAATATCTATTAATTTAAAGACATGGGCTGATATTTTTGACCCATGTGTAAAGGTTAAAGAGGAGCTGGCACTAGTAATGATCAATATGTGAAAGGGCTAGAACAACAGCCATGGAGAATAAAAGTAGTTTTATTAACTGTGAGGATGGAGCCCACACCTATGAATGGCAACTCTGCTTTGCCAAAGTCAGTGACCAACACACCTTGCCAGAGTCAGTGACCAACACACCTTGCCAGAGTCAGTGACCGACCTGGATAGCTACGTTGATAGAATGTGTGGCTAGGGGGAGTTGCTGATCATAGGTGTGGTTTTGATTGGCACAGTTGACAAAACCACTTTTCTTCTCTATGGCTGTTTTTTTGTCACTTTCACATTTTCCTACTTTCATTGATTTACAAATGTTGGCAGGCCATAAATGAAATCCATAAAAATTAAATGAAAAAATCATAAATTCAATGTAAGTTGCCTATAACTGTTTATATAATCTTAATGGGATTACAAGAAGAGAAAATTGCAATAAACAAACTTCTTGATAAATGTATACCAGTTTTAGATCAGCATTGAGCTCTGGACCCAGCTCATAGTCCTATAATCAATCACTAAAGATAAATGGTATTACAATACAGTGTACTGTGTTTGGAATCTAAGTTCTAAACAAGCTAAGTCTTAAAGAAAACCTGTGGCTTATCAAAAACCGTTATGTAAGAAGTAGCTTGCTGGTCTCCCTGCAGCCTAATGGAGAGACATTTTAGATCAATTAACTGATTCCTATTATTTGGAATTTGACAATAGAAAGTGACTTTATTCAAAATCAGTAACTTACAATCTACAGCAACAAGTCAAGGAAAAATATTATCAAAGAAAGCAGGACAAATTGAAAGTGCTTGAAAAATAGTGGACAGTTGCCAAACAACTTTGATTACTGATAGCTATTTTTCTGTCACTTTCCCAATTCCCTGCTTTCCTTAACACTCACTATTCTAGAGCAATGGCAAACATGGCTATACCTCATAAGGACAACAAAATGATGATGGACATTCTCTAAAACAATCTTTTAAATTATGGCTACTCACCTGTTTGAAGCAGGGCCTGAACTTGGAACCAGTATCTTTGAACAAACTGGCACAAACTCCATCAATATCTTGGCTGGGCTCTGGTGTCTGAGCCAGATTCTTCTTGCTGCAGTATTTGCGATTCACCTCCATCTCATGCGACTGATCAAGCATGGTTTCATCATTCTTCTTTTCATTGTCATACATGCCAAGAAGTCCTGCTGTCCTTCCATGGAACCACCCACTCAAAACCACCTTGTAAAGGTCAAGGTTGGGATTGCTGACAACCTCAATGCCATTGATGTAGCGCAACCTGATGGTGTCACCATCCCTCACAACACGGACCATGTCATTGACAAATGGCATTTCAGTTTCTTGTTTATTGACAGTCAACTGACAAATGAATATATGAATGAAGGAATGTCACAATTACAGGACACCATAAAGTCAAACAAAGTAATAGAAAGAAGAAAAAAAAGAAGAAAGAAACGTAGAGATATTTATACGATCACGCTCCCACCACATATTTGAAAAGGAAAAAAAGGTATAAACTTAAAAATAACTTCTAACTTTACATGTTTTCAATGAATTTTTAAATGAAAATAAAAAAATAAAATATAGTGCAAAACAAAAAACCCACCTGGTAGTCTTTTGCAATCTCCAAAGACAAAGATTTGCCAATATTGAAGCAGAGTGATTTGATACCATGGCGGCGTGGGTTTTTGTCGTAGTTGAGAATAACAGAGAAAGAGTCATTCAACATGTCCCGTACCAAGACATGACTGCAAGAGCTGAGATAATCCATGTGAGCATTATCAAAGGTGATGATGTGCTGAGAACCAATAACATATCCGGCAGCTGGAAATGATAACGTAGATTGTAATCCAAAATTAGACTGAGGAGTTCATCATTTCTTACTCTTGCCTTGATTCATATTTCAATCTTATAAATAGTACAAAGATTGTAGAGGTGCCGGTGGCCGAAAGGATAGCATGCTAAACCGGTCAGTGCTTGAATGGGTGACCATTCGAGCACTGTGCCCTTGGATAAGGCACTTAACTCTGCTTACCCACTCAACTCAGGTGTAAATGAGTAAGGGGCCGAGAAAAGCGAATGATCTTGTCAGAATGCTAGTGCTGAAGTGCCTAACAGACAGTTCGCACTGTATACTCCATATGGAGTTGAGAAGGATACAGGAGTGTTATTGCCTGCTGGGATTAAAACTAAACATAGTAAAGTGCATAGAGCATGATGAACTTTGCAGATATGCGCTATATAAATGCTATACTTTACTTTACTTTTGATGCATGTATTGCAGTAATTGGATTTTAACTCTTTGCTTTTTAAATATCTGATGTCTTCCTAGGTATAATCTTGCATGATTAAATGAAAATATTATTTGGTGACCTCAAAAGTATAGATATATTCACTTTGTGTTGACCATTTCAAGTTAGTTATAAGCTTCATATTCTACCTTCAAAAGGAGGGAGCCAGTTAGAAGGTTTAAGAGATGGCACATATCCATAGTACATGTCCCACATGCTAGAGTTGATGTTGGGCATGCGGTTCTCAAGCCATGTGTATGCATCCTTTGCATAGCGACCAATCTTAAACTCTGGTGGTTGTGATAATGACTTCATCTCAAAAGGCACATAAACCTGAAGATGAAGATACAAAGCCCCATGAAGTTTCCATTCTATCATCTAATTAATATATTCATAGTTAAGGGAAAGCAAGAATGACTACCAGTATATAAAACTGCTTGCATAATGTGGTAAGTGAATTATAAGAGTGGGTGTGCACATCATGATTTAATTGGGCAATATAAAAAACATAATTATGTAGTAGCTCTAGTGCAATATTGCACAGTTTTGAATTGATAGATTTTAGTTGGATTTTGTTATCGATATGTAAAAAATCTTTTTCTTCTACTTCCGTGTTCCCTACAACTATCATAACTCAAGATTTGTTTTCTTACTCTACTTCCATGTTCCCTACAACTATCATAACTCAAGATTTGTTTTCTTACTCTACTTCCATGTTCCCTACAACTATCATAACTCAAGATTTGTTTTCTTACTCTACTTCCATGTTCCCTTCAAATATCATAACTCAAGATTTGTTTTCTTACCCTACTTCCATGTTCCCTACAACTATCATAACTCAAGATTTGTTTTCTTACTCTACTTCCATGTTCCCTTCATCTATCATAACTCAAGATTTGTTTTCTTACCCTACTTCCATGTTCCCTTCAACTATCATAACTCAAGATTTGTTTTCTTACCCTACTTCCATGTTCGCTACAACTATCATAACTCAAGATTTGTTTTCTTACCCTACTTCCATGTTCCCTTCAACTATCATAACTCAAGATTTGTTTTCTTACTCTACTTCCATGTTCGCTACAACTATCATAACTCAAGATTTGTTTTCTTACTATCTCAAAATGTGTATGCAGTCTGTTTGCAGAAGTATCAATTTTGGTAATTCTGCAACTTTTTAATCTATTTAGATAAGTATGCTTACTGCAGCTCTCTTCTTCAAAGCTGTGTCACCTGCTTGTCTTGTAATACATTAAAAATAAAAATAGCCAAACTTGATGCTCAATGCTCAAAAGTAAGATACAGATGTGGATCATATCAAAATGCCAATGCCTGCTTTACTCACAAAATATCATATAATATGCAAAGCAATGAATAAATAACATAAACTATGATTTACCTCCAACTGCATTTCCCCTTGCAGTGGGTTGTAGTAAGTCACACGAGATTTCTTAAAGTCCATCAATACATTCTTGACCTTGGTCACTTCCATCAGAATAAGGTTCTTACTCAGGTCCAATAGTCGTGATAGGGCTGTACCCACTCCTCGCTCTGCATTCCAATATTTAAACTGAGGAAAAGCAAAAGTCGTGTCATGCACTTAAACAATTTTGAACCATAACACAAACTATCACTGTACATTATTTTTTCTAATTTCAAGCTCTGAGCCGTTTACTTTCAAACAAATTGTGAATGGTTCTGATCAAGCAGAACATATTCTAAGAACATAAAATCCTCTTTCCAATGATACGAACATTTGTCTGATAGCTTGAACAGTTGCTAAGATATTGCCAATGAAAGCGAAAAGGCATAGTACAACATAATAGTGAGCCCACAGTATTTTGTTGCTATCTCAAAAGCAAATATCCGACTTATGCTCTAGTTTGTCAGAAGCCATCCCATCACAATGAGGACTAACCTGTTGATATATTTCTGTGCCCATAGCATGCATTTCTTGGAATTCATCACGAGTCATCAAGTCATGGAATTGGTCTTCTAAAGCTTGTTGTGTCTGTAGGTAAAACTCATCCACTGCTTTCAAGTCCTTTGACTTGTAATCAGCACCCATTCTCAATAACTTTTCTCTTTCTTCTCTCATCTTTTTGAAAACAACAAGCTGACGTTTGGACTGAAGGTAACCTGAGAAACAAAAGAATATTTTGATGGCTACAAATTTTCTATTTGAATAACCAACAAACATTGGTTTGAAACTTTATACATAATCTATTACTAAAGTACCATGAGGATGTTGACAGGCAACAACTTGAAACAGAATACAAACAAATCTAACACGTTGACTGGTTTCTATATGACTCAGCATGGAGAAAGTAAGTGACAATTCATAACAACGATATCACACTTGTTGTTAGCTATTCACAACATTCATCAATAGAGAAATCATAAAAAGAGCCATTTAAATTAAATTTAAATAAATGACAAAAATTAAACTTTATACATAGAAAAAAAGCAAAATCTACTCACTGTTCAACTTGCGATCCATGCCACGTGAGATTTCTACATATTTCTTGTATGAAATCGATGACAATTTCTCCAGTTCGATCACCACCTCTTGTAGGGTTTGCTCAAGCACCACTTTTACTTCCTGCAAAAAATGGACATTTTGATATTGAAAAGGTAGATCAACAAAATGGACTCTATTGTCTCTGTCATTAACTGAACAGGGGAGACTAGAAATGAGACAGAAGTATATAATACATGAGGAAAAAATTCATGTACTTGTAGGGCATTAAATTGACCTTACTTTTGATATGAGGCTATGAATACAATGTCATGATAAACAATACAACTTTCATATTGTGACAAGGTACAGAGAGCCATATGATTTTCATAAGTTTAAGAATTATAGCTTGGACTCCTCTGTTAGTTCAGTAATAGTGGTGTTACTTATGGAACCAGAGGCCCATGATTCCAATCCCATCCCAACTATGAACAGAAGGCCTTGCCTCTGATGTCATCATTAAACCTTTACCTTTAGAGTTGTAGCTTGTTGTGACATTACTATAATCTTGGCATGGTAGTGATTCAGTGCTTAAGGTTATGCCACTAGCATGGAGGGCCTCACAGTTTAAATCTCACTTGGAGACTGTAAGGTATTTTTCTGTTCAAATTGAACCATGATGATGAGAGAGTCATAGTGTTCAGTTCTTAGTGTAGTGGAACTGGTACTGTACACTAGCTTTTTCAGAGTGGGTGAAAAACTGGAAATTGCATAAAATTGGCCACTATGCAGGCAAAAGTGTTACAGATATTATGGGTTAAATGTCTATATCTGCAGCAAACTGGATGTCTGATGCATTGCCACTAAATTCATTGGCAAGTCCAAGAAAAAGACTATGGCTTTTGGGTAACCCAACAACTGTTGCCCAAGTTTGGTTTTCAAATAGAGATTAAATTGGTGTCTATGAAGTTAGAGAGAGACCATCATCATCCTCATCAACATCACTAAAACCTTTGGACTTTTTTCATGACTTCAAAATTTAAAAAAATACTGCTAACCTTCATCGTTTGAATTATCTCATTGATGGTTTTTCCATACATGAGAGAAATAGGATAGTTCTTGAGGTTGTTGATCCAGTCATTGATTCCCTGAGAGATGGTGTTGTAGTAAGATCTGTAGTTCTTTACAACTGTCTGAACGAGACTCCTGAATGATAAAACAAAACAAAACAAGAGACTTTTAAAACTTGGCATCAAAACTATAGAATTCTATTGATAATAATCTTACCCACACATTAGATGACTCCATAAGTTTTTCATGGAATGGAAGAAATAGATCATAGACATGAAGGTCTTTGATAGTTCTAAGGTTCTATAGGAGTGTAATACATGAATTTATAATAAAATCACATATAGATAAGCCAAACGGCGGAGTGATACATAAGTAAATGACGTTTGAAAACACGTTAGCATCTGTTGAGATGCATTGAACAAGACAACCCTAAGAATGGAGTCAGTCAAGAAAGGTAATTCAAGCAAATTGAAAGAAATTGTTTTTTTAAAACAAACTAAAAGTTGATTTTGAAAGAAACGGAGAATTTTAAATTACATTACAGGATGTAGCTCAGCGGTACGGTGTTTGCCCCGGCAATCGGAATGACGGTGGTTCGAATCCTACTTGCTGAGATATTTTTTCGACGTGTCCTTGAGCAAGACACTTCGCCCTAGCTCATGGGGCGCTGCACTGCGGTGACCCATCAATGTTGGGGGATGAACGAGAAGCCACAATTGTATTTCTGTGATTATGTATTGTAATACTATGTAGTATGTCTAATGTAATGTATAATGCATTTATGATTGATTTATGATTGATTATATGTCCACCATTGTAAAATGACAAAGTGCCCGAAAGGGACAAATAAAGTTTATTATTATTATTACATGGGGAATTTTGGTCTTACTATACTTACAAAAGTTCACGAAGGGCTTCTTCCATTTGTTGTCCCATGTCTCTAATGTTAAGGTCATTACGATTATAAATGCGTCGAATCTGAGTCCTCAAAGTCTCTAACTGGACACTGAAGTGTTGAAGACAAAGAATAATGTAGTAAGTTTTCAAAAGAGACAATGCATAGATATTTCAAGTATAACCCTTCCTTACCTAACAAGCAAAGAAAAAACAAATGACAAAAAATATATAAAGTTTAGATTACATCGATTATCAAGTATAAACAAAGAAATGTTATGCTAGCCGTCTAGCATGCTTCTCTCAATTATTTCAAACCATACAATATATCAGATTTGCAATAGTATGTTCAGTTTTATAAGCTGTTTATCCAATTCATCTTTTTCAAAGTAAAATTAGTCAATAAAAGTAAAAATTTACAATATTTACTCTGTACTCTGATTTCAGAACACACAATTTGGAAATAGTGTATATAATTTTAAAAATCTGTTTCATAAATAGACTGTTTTCTTTCCAAATAATCTCATCAAAATGGAAGTTATCAATTTCAATTGAATATATAATCTAACAAATCTTCCTAAGCTAACACTGTTTCCCTTACTTGAAATCCTCCATTTCTTTCATTATCAGAGAGAAGAGCTGACCCATTTCACCACGCAATTCTTGTGACACTCGTAAGTATTTAGCCTTGACCTCTATCCCTACATTTTTCATGGCATCATCCCAGACCTCCTTCACTACATATGAGAATGCTGTCACCTTGGTGCTCATAAATGTCTAAAATATAGAATACAGAAGACATCAATTCAAACTATCAACTCACAAAAATCATATTTTGAGCCCACCAGTCCACTTAGTGCTACATAAACTGGATTAAGCATAAAATGCTTAAGGACATACTTTTTATATACTTTAAATGTTATTGGGCATTATCAAATTGCTTTCTGATTCTTGAATTTCAATATTACCCAAAAAAGATAAATATTTGTAACTGTCTATAATCATACTATAATGCAACTAAGCCTCAAAGTTCTGCCTCCAATGGCTTTTTATGGGGGGGCTCTAAAATTCTAAAAGTATACTCACTACATATCACTGGACTTAGTGTTGTGATGCGTGGGGAAAATATAAAAGTGTTGTAAACTCTACATGATATGTTGATTTTCATAATTCACATGTAAAATTTGAAAGGAATGCTTCAAACTCCATGTTTTTAGAACAAGATCACATGTTTTATACATAATACTATTGGGGCACATCTATATGGAGTGTGTTCATTAGTGTGCTCACATTTTAATATAATTATCATACTGTTATAAAAAAAAGATTTTGTTGTCAAAATGGCACAGTTAAAAATTGAAATATCATAAACTACAATCTTAAAAATTTATCCATTACCATCATAAATTATTGTTTTAGTCAGACTGTGTTTGTATAATCGGGGTCCCAGTGGCGCAGAGGTACGGTTCTCGCCTCTGAAGCGAAAGGCACCTGTAGCGACATGTATTTTTCTTCTTGAAACTCGGTGAAAACCTATATGCCACCCCCCTGATCCTATTCATGTAGGTGGGATTAAGAACCTAGTCCTATCAGAGACGGACGATAAACTTGGAGGTCCCATGTGCACGTTACGCACGTTAAGGAACCCTTGGCAGTTACAAATCGATAAGAGTAGGCTGGAAGGCCGCTGTCCGAGCAAAATGAATTCCTATCACAAAGGTCACAGTAGGTTGATCACATGCTTGGCTTAATATCTTGATCCACAGAAATCCAGCCTCATAGTGCTGGCCCTACACTATAATGGTAAAAAGGGAAATGGATAAGAAAGAAAGAAAGTGTTTGTATAATAGTGCAAACATACAATGTTAAGGCAATCGATTTGTTCTTGAAAAAAAATTAAGGCCTTAGCAATCTCCTTTACATTCACTTCGGTGCAGACATTTACTTCTTTGTGCCGAAGTGACTGTTGTCAGATTGGCTTTGTTGGGTCAACGCACAGAAGTTACAAACCAGTTCACCTTTTCCCTGTTCTTGAAATGTTCTTTCAGCTAGTAATCTATATAAGCATCAATCAAGACAGGCCATGCCTTACCTTGAATTCCACAGGCAAACTTGGCTTCCAAATAATTCTGTGGTGAATGATGTGTGATGAATTCATTTTAACATTCACTTTGGCGTAGACACCTACGTTATCAAAGACAGACAACTCAGCAGCGTGGTCACTAATGTATGCTCCATTCACAAACAAAGTCTTCCTTGGGTCATCTATTCAAAATAGGAAAACAGTTTTTTTGTGAATCACTTTGACATAAGAACAAAAATTTTGCTTGATGTGTGTCATAAAAATGAAAAAAACAATTTTTAGATGCTGAACAGACTCGACCAAAGCATTTGGTTGTTCTACTATGGGAAAGCTTAGTTCTTGTAAAAAGGCATTCTTTTCTAGAGACATTGTTTGAAATGATAACAAGGGAAAAAATAAAATAAAGACATTATGTTCGATTACCTCTATCATATTTGAATGATATGTCAAAGTTTTTGTTTAGAGGTCGAACAATTCCAGACAAGGCCATTGTCCTCTTTCCATCTTCCAACAATTCCACACTGCTTGAAGGGAGACCATTCACAGTCAATCGTTTTCCAACAATTCGGACACTTTTCCATGGAGTGGTAATCTGGAAAATATAGGACACACTCATTTTATCCTTACTTTCATATTCATCCTTTTTTTCCTCATAAAATTCTCTTCTACCTATAAAACAATCAGTAGATTGTTTCTGTCTTTATCATTTAGCCATGTGACTTGAAGCAGTCCCTTGCATTCATCTGTCTTATGACATTTTATATCTCTCCAATGGCTATTTTCTTCATTATCATTTTGTCTCCTTATCCTTTTAGCTGGACATAAAATATCTGAATCATTCATTTTGGCAATTTCAATATTTCATCATCCATCCATAATCTTCACCAAACAACCAGTCCATTTTCATCCAATAATACTCATTTTACCAAAATTCTTCTCTCGACAAATTTTCATTCCCCCAAATTCTTCTTACACAAAATTTTTCATCCACCCAATTTTTAATTCACCCAATTTTCTTTTGATCTAATTTTTCATTCACCCAATTTTTCTCTCCAACAATCATCCCCATTATGACGAAACCAACAATCCATACATCATACCATAAACTCTCCATTTTTGTCATTATCTGTCTCGACACGCCAAGCAAATGTCTTTTGCTCCTTGTTGAGTGTCAAGTAGGAGAACATGTTTCCGATAGAAACTATCTTGTCTACCCTACTAATATGAGACAACCACTGAAAAGAAACCAGTAATAAAGTCAAAGAATCTTTCATGCATAGATTAATAGTTAGCTACAGGGAGTACTCCTCATACCTTATGCTTCTCTTATGAGATGATAATGATAACAGAAAAGTCTTGAAGAATGAGAATATGTAATAATGAATTATCTAGTTCTAAACAACATACCACAGAATTGTTTGGTCTATATCGCCGCCATGAGGCAACAACGGCAAATAAGTATTCCAGGTTAGGCCAAATAAATAAGAAATTTTATCATATACGAGACTTTTAAAAAACCTCTAAAAAATGTTTTTCGGTGAAAGTGATTTGAAATCAGTCATAAAATGTGTTAAGAAAAAAAATTTGTCTGACTTCTTTTGCTCAAAAAAAAAGTCTAAATATTATTTTCAGGCAAACCTGATGTATGAATCAAATGCTAATGCTGTGAATTGAATAAAAATAAAGATGAAAACTGGAGCCAGGCAATAGAAATTCAAAGACTGTCCATTTTACTGAGCTTTCAATGAATGGTCGGCAATCATGGGGCTGGCTGTTAGAAACAGTTACTGAGCAAAGAGGAAACAAGGAGAGGTTATTTTGCAACTGGCGAAGCCTGTTGGTCTGTGTGACGTACATCAGAGTCATTACTTTGGTACAACATAGTAATTAATGTCTGTCTCTATTTCACTAGCAGCATTCTTTGCTCTACACACCTCTCTCCATTTGGTGTAGTCAACCCAGGACCAGATGGCACCAGCGAGGATTGGACAGATGAGGACCGAGTCACAAATCTAAGTACCAGAAAGCTCTATAGGCTCTTGCCAGACTCTAATGAGGACATCACTGTAAAAGCACTCAAGTAGATAGATGGAGGAGTTCTTACCTGAAGATCAATGTCAGTGATAGCATGTTTAAATCCAGTTTCCATGGTGTAATTGAAGTTACCCTGGTCCACTGTATCTAGAACAGTATTATCAACTTTGTTGGTGATTATAATTGTCTTTTGTGGGTCTGAGGAATATGATATCTCTGCTTTGCTGTCCAAAATAGAAGATCCATAACCTTTCTTGAGACTGACACCTACATTCAGTTGCTGTAGAAGGTATATATAAATATATAAGGTCTTCACTCTGAGCTAGGCTGAAGAGGCTAATAGTCAGAAATGGTTCCGTCCTCAGCTATGAGATTTATATATATATATAATAGTGAAATATAAATGAATTATACATTGAAAAGCCAAACAGGCGATTGATACAAAAATAACATTCTATTTTAGCACAAACGCTTTCGACATTCTCTTCAGGTGCCGTAATGATGTATGTAGTTCAGAGATGGTGCCAAAAGGTGCTGCAAATATAATTCCCTCTTTTTTCATGCATTGGCTGTGCAATCCGATGAAATCTTAACAAACGGGAATATCCGAAAAAGATTCTTATATATATATATAGAGAGGATAATACATTTGTGTGTTTGCAATACACATCAGCCGGCAAAGATTAAATCAGATGTTGTAAAAAAGAGTATTTACAATAACATACTCTTATTTATTTATTTCAGTTATAAAAGATCAGTGAAAAACATCATTAATAGTCGTTACCTCAAATTAAGTTGTTTGTTAAAAAGTAAATTTATTTCTTCATAACTTCTTATTTCATCATTTGGTTTCAGGTTGATTCATGATGAATAAACTTTCTCCACTCCCCTTTTATTCATGGTGAATAAACTTTCTCCACTCCCCTTTAACTATTTCTTTTCTTTGTATCAACTAAATTGATTTCTCTTCTCTTTACAAAAGTAGATTCGTGGCAAGTCACAAGGGTTTGACTAAGTCAGCCAAACACATCATCGGCTCAAGTCTCTAATCTCGTAAGTCCATTGTGATGAATTTTACAGGAGAGCCAAAATCTTATTTTCATGGCAATACCAGTTTTCTAAGCTTGTCAGTCATAGATTTCTTTCCAATCCAGTTCCCTGTTACCATTACAGTGTAGGGCCCACTCTATGAGGCGAATTTACTCTGGATCAAGATATTATGCCAAGCAAATGATCAGCCCACTGACATTTTTGTGGTAGGAATTAATTTTGAATTTATTCTGAATTTATCGTCGGAGATAGGACTAAGTTCTTGATCCCACCTACCTTCATATTATGATCAGGGGAGTGGCAAATAGGTTTATACTGAGTTTTATGAAGAAAAACAACGGCTTTCACCACTGGGATTTGAACCCAGTACCTTTCACTTCAAAGGCCAGAACTATACCTCTGAGCCACTGGGACCCCTTGTATGTCATATAACTGATAAAAAGGCAAAGGTTGGGCTCACTGACTTTGAATGGGAAGTTAATCATAAGAGTTTAGAACATCTAACTCAAAGACATTTCTTTCGGTCTAGGTAGCCAATTATTAATAAATATGGTGCACAACAGCACCAAAAGGCTCTGGGTGAAATATAATTTTTGCATCCATGGACTTACAAGTTTAGAGTCTTTAACTGATGATATATATAATATATTTATATAAATATATACATCTAACCAATATTTTTCTTACTTAAGAATCTAACGTCTAAGGGAGCAGAAAATATTGAAGGATTTCGGATGCCACTATTTACACAAACAATTCTATTTATTATAATAAAATAGAATAACGAGCATACCTTGTTGATGGATGGCAAATTCAAATTCATGTTAAGGCGCTCCATTCGCTGGGAGTACTCGTGGGATGTGCTTAGGGTCACCTGGAAAATCAAGATGGGATCAAAATCTTTCTTTCTTTCTTTATCAATAACCTTTTAGTACCTTTCGGTGTAAGGTTTATGCATGATACACAAACTTTCGCC
>JARBEQ010274465.1:8252-18475 GCA_030265355.1 Tritonia tetraquetra
CATATACTATTACCATCTCTGGGTTTTACCATATACTATTACCATCTCTGGGTTTTACCATATATACTATTACCATCCCTAATAAAAAACGCCAGCTTCATAAGGTTCCGGGAGGGAAAATATCTTTACAATCCATGATAATAAATCCAGTTTCACAACATAAAACAGCAGCTCTAGCTCTTCACAAACACGTCACATGTCAAAGTCAGGTTCCAATCTTACTATTAACTTGTGTGTTCCAAAATCCATCGCTGATTCCCCAAATTCCCATTATCACAAAGTATGGAACGAGAGATCCTGGCACAGGTTGCCACTGGAGCATGTAAATCAAAGAGCCAAGATTCAATATGACAGCTAAAGGGAAAAACGGAAGAAAAAAAGACATGGTCAGACAATAGTTTCAGGGGAATGCTTGAGCAGTCTTCAGTAACCCGAGAGGTTGGGTACAATGACGTTTTGCTACAACAATACCAATTTTGGAGGAATCAAAGTTGGGAATATTCAATTGTTTTCTTTACAAATGTTTGCCTATCAAATAAATTCAATAAAAACTTCTACTTGTCCATTTCCTACATGAATAAAACATTTCCTCCTAGTGGGGCAAATGACAATAATGCATTAGCATGGATTTGAGGAAAGATATCCTGGGAAAAATGTTTGAAGACAACTAAGTCTGTTTCCTACAATATAGTCATTCAGGTGGTAGTTTTGCTTTTCTGGATGTTCACTTGTTTTTTTCAAAAGTGAATTAATTAAGGCATGTCTGCTATGAAATATCTCAATTTCACATCAAATCATATTGTATCATATTAGATAGATAATAGGCAATAGAATATCAATTTTGTTTCCGGGATAAAATGACGCTCTATTTTCAATCCCTCAATTTTTCTACATGTCTTCTGTTAAGCTCTGTGTCCAATCAACAACAATAAACCAGTGGCATGACTTTAATTAATCATTAACTGTAATTGTAAGACAAGCATAAATGTTATCATGTTAAACCTTCATATCCTCCATGGAGTTCCCAGCAGTGTTTCAAAACAAAATGGATTAGAAATAAATGATGGAAAAATAAACGTTGTCCTTAACCACCATAAATCTTTAACTTATAGAGAAGTTCCAAAAACTCCAAACAATCAAAAAATGAAGGAAAAGAAAGAAAATGTTAATATTTGGGTAACCTTAATGAAAAAATCTATCAGATCATCATTGATTTAACTTTGTGCAATGTGTGTAAGAATGATGTTGGCATGAACGATCATTTCTTGATTCTTTAATTCCAAACATCCAAAGAATTGTCTTTAATCAAAAGTTTTGTATGCTAAAACTTAAATTTAGTTAGACAAGCAAACTTGAAACAATAATGTCTTTAATCTGAATCACACATATAAAATGTGCATAGAGTATTGAAATTCTGAAAGATTCAAGGTTTGTCTTTTAATCTTCATTTGCTTTTTCAAACCATCATTCTGAATCACCTTGCAAGAGAATCAAACTTTTCTGTTTTGACTGAGGAAGAATTCAATATGATCGGCACCAGGTTTATTTCAATTTCAATTTCAATGACAAACAACAAGTCATAAACCAAAAATTCTCATCAAAGATGTAAGGATATTTTTAAGAGAGAGAATGTTGGTATTGTAATATTGTACAGATTTTTTTACGCATGTTTAGAAGTTCACATTGAATTTGACATTAGTCAAAACTGAAATTCATGACAATAGGAAATTGAGGGGAAACAACCATATATAAAATACCTTAAAACAAACAAAGAAAATAGATCATATCACTACCCCCAAATAATACGACCACCAGTCCAATAAAAAGTATGAACGAGCTTACAGCAATACTATTTGTGGCCAATTATATAAAGCTCCCTAAAACAACCAATGAAAAATAATAAAAACCATCACTCAAGACCTCAATTTATTGACGACCAGTTCATTCATCTTCATTTCTCAAAGTCTACAAAATTTTTATAAAGTTCTAAAGTGGTTAGTTTTACTCTTTTTTTCAACACGAATAAATGGTTATACTGTACTTGAAGATTCCAGAGAGCATAGAAAAATCTGAAAGATCCAGAGTAAAACATTCTGCACAAGCGAAATTCGTACCTCAGATGAGTGGCTCAACTACTTGGTCACTGACAGGCCCCACTCGACTGATCAAAAATTTAACTCGTCAGAAAACATTTGAACAAGTGTTTCATTAATGCTACTTTTTTGGCATTGTTGCTTCCACCTCCCCCCCCCCTCTCTTCTCTCTCTCACATTCTTTCTTTACCTATATTTAAATTCAAATTCTTTCAAAAATCTACTCCAACTACAGCTAAATAATGCCAAAAATGTCCAACCAAGAGATGTCTAAATCAATTACACAGCCAAATTATTAAATGCTGAGATCTGTGAATATCATTCACAATCCTTGCCAAGTTTTTGCTAGTTATTCACAATCCTTGCCAAGTTTTAACTAAGGCAACTAAGTCAATTTCAATGTAACTTAAATTTAATCCAACACTATAGATATCTATATTCAATGTCAAAGAAATCATTGTAATTTCTGATTTAGTCTCTTGATTTGGCATGACAAAGCACAGTGGCAAGACGGAAACAAAGAAGAGAAAGGACAGAAAAGCTATGTCAGCTGATTATTATCCATAATATGCTGACATAGATTTTTAAAATCTAAAGATTTTAAAAATATGACTATTAATTGAGGCCGATTAACATTTTTTTTTAAATTCTTAAATTTATTATCTTATTAACTTTGAAATATATTTTGATCAGTCTCAAGTCAGATTTTTCAATACAAAAATTATGACAATGCATGGACATACATTTAGGATATAATATATGCTACCTTAAAAATTTCAAATTTTACAAATCAGTGGCATTTTTATCCAGTACAAATTTCAAATATGAAGAAATATCTTGTTTTGAATTAATAAAAAGTTTTATATTGAGACATGTCCACTCAAAAACAAAAAATGGGACAAAACATTTTCAAAACCCAGTCCATGATCCAATAAATAGCGTGTTTTGTCAATCTGAAAATTCTGACATCAGACTGAGCAACAATGGCAGCGAGATTACAGTTAATATGGGGTGGCTTTAAAATCTTCAGTCAAGGTTACCCAAGAAAGACTTTAGTACGCATCAATGTACCGTGCAAGGCTTTTAGGCACACAAACATGCGTGTTCTATCCTTTACCTACTTCTAAACCAAAAATATTCTAAATGCCATGTTTTCAGAGGCAGTAGAATTATAATATTTCTTAAAAACATATTTATTTTGCAGACACATGCATTGTGTCATTACCTAGCTATATGTTTACAGTAATGGGGAATTCATCCAACAAACAATCATGTGATTTTTTTCATCTTTTTTTTTTATTATTCAGACACTTTAAAAATACAAAAAATGCAGTCACATGGTCATCCAAGTGGGTCCACTTATAAGTCCTCCTTCCTCCCAAGTTGATTGGTTGGATCCTCAGCAGCTCTCATCAGTGATTCAATTTTCAAACAAACACTAACTTGTCAAATATCACCTCATAACAAAAAGCATTTCTCCGAAAGTATTTACTCATGTAATAAGAGATTTTATCAATTAATCTATTTAAGAATTTGTGTTCAATAGTAATCATATTACGTCAAAATGTGGTAAAAGAATGATGAAACTACATAATGTATTAATTGGTGATCTCATTGTTTATATTCCTTTTACCTTCCATGCAAGGTTAAGGTCAGTCAAGTTCGGAAATGTTCATCCAAACTATTTTTGCTCCTTAAAAGTCATGCATCACGGATCATAATGTTGTTGTTGAAAGGACACACTTTAAGTATTGTTAGGGGTAGAAGAACCAACATAAAGCTTTTGTATGCTGGCTGAGAATATTTTCGTTGTCTGTTTAACTCTGAATTTTGCTATACCATCATAACAGACTTAAATCTTATGAACCATAAAGAGTTATCAGTGTAATAAATGTGTTGTGTAAAATATTCTGAGCTTTAAAACCTCCAATATTGGTAAAGTTCACAGAAAATGATTATACCATGAAATGGTTTTCAACTTTTCTGTGGCAAAAGAGTCTTTTGCTCTCATCAAAGGAAGGAAAATTCGGCTTTTCTTTTTATTTGAATTTGTATCAATCGAAATTCAGCAAATGAAAGTTTTTCCTTCCTTGTTAGCTAGCAAGGACTCCAAACACTGAATACTGCCCAACAAAATGGCGACCTCAGGGCAAGGCCAGGACATGTTAGGACACAAAATGGCGTTTCAAAGTTGGGCGGACATTCTCTGCAAACAGGTGCTAAAACTCGACCCCCCAACAGGTCTGTTGGGGGCATGCAGAGAATACCCTCATACTTACCATGCCATAGTTACCATTTGCATTTCAATTGTATACCCCTGGTATGGAATCAAAAGCTTCGGTTAACACAAGTGATCAGCAAAACGCCCACCATCCATTGGGTTGTTGTATCTGGAAACACAGGGCCTGGGCTGGACAGCTTTAGCTTTACTTTTACCGAGGGTGGCTGTTAAGGGAAGACCATCATGTCAAATAAACCAAGTCTCAGTCGGACCTAACACAACCTCAACCATTAATAGAAACGGATAAGAGGACTGTAGAGGCTGGATTCATCAACACATCTGGGGTCAGCATTTTCGTCAGGGATTTGATAGACGCTGAAATTAGAAATCAGGTGAAAAAGGTTTCAGAGGGAGGACTCAGAGCTTGGCTATAATGGAGAGAGAGAGGACAGAGGCCAAATCATACAAAACTGAAAGAAAAAATACAAGGGTGAGGATTCTCTCTAGTGACTTTTACATAATTCTAGGCTGTGACAAAAAACACCAAGTATTTCATTGAAAATAATAATCTGCCACCCAAAAGAACTTAAAAATTACAAGATTATTAATTGTTGGGTTTTTTTTGTTTTTGTTTTTTTTAATTGAATTCATCTTTACTTCTAATGTGAAAATGGTTTGTTTAAAAAAAAAATGGTTCAATCTCTATATCTTTTTTAAGTTAAATTTACTCACAAGAACAATCTAAAAATAAATGTTTCTTTGACACATTACATACTCAAATTTGACAAAGACTTTTCAACTACAGCTTGCAACATACCCAGAGTTCCATGAACAAATTAAAATGAAGTGAGATTTTTTTTTGGCTGATTTTTTTTTTTTCCAGCCGTATCTCACAGAAGAATGAGGATTTCACCTTATGTGTACCGATATATTCCGAAGCAATCATAAGAACACTATTCAATAGAGTGTTCCTTTAAAGTCATTTATCTGGGGCTTGAAAGGTTATAACATGATTAGCATAATTCTTTTCTTAAACATTATCAAAATTTATCAACAATGTCCTGACTTTATATCGCTTAGTCTCAGAATACAAGGAGAGCATAAATCAAACATGGAAAGGATAATCGAGAATATTGTCTTTGACTTTCTGGCAAATTTCATCCCATCTGTTCACAAAATTAGGTTTGTACTTGACTCATGCTTCGTAAAATGAAGCAATAACATGACAATGTAAAGCTCATCTCTGTCTTTAAAATCCCAGCACAGACAAGAGAATACAAATCAATTTGGAACCATTATTGTGGATGGGACTTCATTTTGTCGGGAAGTTGTACTTGTAACACTGAAAACATCAAATAAATAAAAACTACTATACGAATCACAGTTTTCATGTGGTTTTAGAACCACTGCCGCTTCACTGATTTTGATGTCGAGTCTGAAACGAATATTAACATTAGGATAAAAATTCACAACCACCAAAATGAAAGAAAGCTTGTTGATAAAATGGATGCTTGTTGATAAAATGGATGCTTGTTGATAAAATGGAAATCAAGTTATTGAGGGATGTACCTATAACAATAAATGGTATCCGTCCAATGTATTTGCTGACGACCCCACAGAAGTAAGAGCTTGCACTGCTGCAGATTCCAAAACAGATCATGGTGTAGCCAATCATGTGAATGCCGAGAGCACAGGTCACATACCCCTGAAACCATGAACAGATAAATATTAGCCTACACAACAATAAAACCATGAAAAAATAGATATTAGCCTAAACAATAATAAAACCATGACATACATCTAAATAATCTAATTCATTATCACAAAATCTTTAAGTCTTAAACGGTAGATATGAATAATAAATGAAAATAATTAAACGTTGTTAAATCACATACTTAGAGTGTCCATTAAATAAATGAATTCCTTCTCCAGTTCCCCATCGACATTATGTAATCCTTGTCTAGCCAAGACTGCAATCTTTTAACCCAACCCGAAACAAATAATTGAGTTAGTTGGCTCTACTTCTGTCAGTTTTTCAATTGCAGGATTATTTCTTTATTTGATCAAGCCCCTTTAATGCTGCAATGCAGTTTGGGCCAACCAAATGGTAAATAAGACACCCACATTTCTAAATGCAGACATTCCAATCACCATGTGTAGCCAAACATGGAGCTGGAACTGCTATGGATCCAAGGATTTTAAACAAGCAGATGTTCAGTCCCATGTGTTCATCATCATTTGCAGGCACTTTCAGCAATAAACTGAACAGTATTTTTATCATAAACAAATTACTGTTACCCTTGCGGCTACCAAGAATTTGTAACCAGGGTTGTCAACCACAGAATTCCATGATAGAATTTCCAGTTTCACCTATTTAGTCTTAGATAGCCGGGGTGAAACTTCATTCTATTTCATGCTTGGGCCCATTCATAATTTTTCAATTGACATAATCAAGGACAAGAAATTTGAAATGGCAGTAAATGAAACAGGAACCAAAAAGTAGCATATCAAACATAAAATTACATCAATTCTTTCTTTTAAAAGATTATTGTTGTTCAAATCCAAGTAAAGTAAGCAGGATGCTCTTTAACAAACATAAAAAGATCCTTTCATTATGAACCAAGGCAAAGAATAAATTCTGCTTTAACGAAAAGAAATTGCTCCAACACAATTCCAAAATATTAAACAAAATCGCATAGTTTGTACCAAAATACTCACCTTCATAAATTCTGCAGAAACAAATGCGAATTGCATAGTGGAATACATGAGGAGTGGCAGTATCAGAAGGAACTTGATGTTGAGGAAAAACACACTGAGGGAAGACATCTGGGACTTGAACTTCTGGAAGGGACTGACAGTGGACTTGAAAAGATTTTTGTTGAGTGGTTCCATCATGAAAATTGTCGTTATCAGGGCTAGAATGATGCATCCGATGTAAACACCAAACAGCAGAAATTTTACTTCAATGTGCACAGCAAACCTTGTTCCTCCAATGTCAAAATGTTGGCAGAAATTGGGGCCACACAAAAGAAGGTGAGAAGCGTTGTCCAATGTTTGATTCAAGGAGAGAACAGAACCGTTACTTGAATTCAGCAAAGAATCATTGGTTCCTGCAGTAGTGTTGATGAGACTGGCAAGGGGATTTGGTGGAGAGTCCTCTTTAGGCGGTTCCAGAATCAAAGATGCAATAAGATTTCCAATGATGATGTGACTCTGGTAAATCAGCCAAAATATGCCAAAGAACCTACCAGAGACTTGAGAAAACACTTCTTTTGTCTTGTCAGAGCATCCTTTAGCCAAAAATATAATATATGTGCTCGTAGCATTACTTACAATGGCTAAAGAAACACCTTGGATGAATGACATTGGAATCATAACCCACAGGGTTGGATACAAGTTGGCAGCAATGTACAGGAGATTTGGAAACAGGTTGGCAATGATACACCTCCGGGGCTGGAAGCTTTGTACAATTGAACTGCTGAAAATACTTCCGATCATGTAGCTCACAAAGTTGACGGCCAGTGCGATGACACCCACACCACCTTCATGATTGATGCTACTCTGCAGGTTTCTTACAGAACCAACTGCAATGTAGAGTAAAGTTATGACGAGGGTCAGAGCAACCAGATTTTTCATGTAGTTGGACTTCTTTATTATGCCTTCGTTTTTCCCATCAGAAATCAAATTGATAGACTGTGTGGGGTCTTTGGCAATGTCTTTCGGAACAATGGTATTGAGAGAAGCCAGAGATCCAAAGGTTGCGTTTTCATTTAAATGGACCAAAGCTCTTTTACAAATCCTGCCAATCCTGGAAACATCTGTCAGATCAAGGAAACTTGACTTTTCATGAATATTTTGCATTGTTGATGCACGTTTTCTACCGCATTCCAAATCTCCAAGATTTGTAGAGCTACTGAATAGAAAAGACTCATCAATGGTAACAATGTTGTCAGTGATTTTGATATATTCCTGGGGCTCCACTTCTTCAACAGTAAATGACACAATTTGATTTTCATGTATGGGAGACAGTGAATGGTGTATGAAGTCAGCCAGTTCTTGTTCAATACTGGTCTCAGTGGGTATGGTGATGACGACATTGTCTTGTTCATTTCCTGGAAGCATCAAATCGGTTTCAGATGAGTCCTCTTCTTCTTTCTTCAGCGATATCAGATCCTCTTGACTACCCTCGTCATTCAATACTTCAGTGCTTGAGCAAGACATGTACCCTTCATTACAGCAATCTTCAGTAACAATTTCACTTTCTGGGTGGAAGTCACTGTCTTCATCAGAATCTGAAGTAGGCTTGATTAGGAAGGCAGTGCTTGTAGTACTGGACACAGTGTCTGTATAAGCACTGTTAAATATCTCAGAGGATGAACTTGAATCTATGGTATCAACACTCTCTGTACTGTCATTTCTGGTTCTTGAGTTCACTGGTCTGGAAAATGTGTTTTCCTCTGAGAATGATACCACGCTAGTAGACTGAGTGTCTGTATTCAAATCTAATGGGCTGTAAACAAACGGATTTGTCACATTCTCTGTCTGGTGTGTCATGTTATCAATTGTTTGTGAAAATGCATAAGAGTTTGATGTTGCTTCGGGGTTAAAGTTGGCGGTGATGTCAGCAGTGTTTCCAAGAAAAGATTGGCTGTCATCAATAAGACAAGGTGTGTTGTTTTGGCATTCCGGGTGGAAGGCTGTGTCCATGGCACTCTGGGACAGGCTGGACACTGATGATGGCACACTGGAATTCAATAGTGATGTGTTGGGTGATGTCATGATGACATCAGAGTCTGATTCACCGGTGGTTGGCTGAATTTGTACCATGGTGACTGAATGTTACACTCTGGGTAGAAAAAAATAATAAAACAAATGCTTCATAAACATTGAAAATGTGTGACTCAAAACAATAATCTTCTTTTAGTAAAGCAATTTATGCAACTTGTCAATGTAATCCAGAAGTAGCTTTCTTTCTTTCTCTATCAATAACCTTACTAGAGGGGAATATTTTTTTTATGACAATTAGCATAATTTGTTGTCGTTTTAATCAAAAACAATTTTCACATCCGATCCAATAAAGGCAATGGCACCTTGATTACAGCACGCTCGTTTTTAAACATGATAAAAAGGCTTAAGTTGTAACAGAAAGAGGTTGTTAATTTAGTCTAGAGCGATTTCTTGTTAAAAGTTTGTTCCTCCAGCAACGAGACTAAGAAAGAACAATAATAACAAATCTTGGCGTACGGGAACTAATTTTTATGTTTTTCTCACATACAATATGGAAGAAAGCTATAGTAGTTTAGCACTGCGCACGCAAGCTTTTCCCAGTCAACTTCCAAGTCTTATCATCACGTAGCCTACCTGTCAACTAGAAGTTATAGAGTGGGTTCACGCTACTTGGCAGTAACGACCAAGGGATTAGGTAGGATCTAACCTATACAATAAGGAACACTTCCTTTTACATCAGGAACATGACGGCAATGAACGCATTCAGGTTGGTGCAAGGCCTTTTTATAACGCAGACAGTTGCTGATAAAACGCCACAGGGGGATAAAAAGTTAAATAAATGATAGACTAAGTACACAACTGTGATTGATAGGATGACAAAGCAGAAATGCAGATACCCCCCAAGATTCCAAGGTATCATCATCACCACGCATAGGAGTTTTCTTCCGAAGGAGACAAGTTGTCACGATCAGCATTTTGGCATGACAAGGCCACGTGATTTTTGCTTGCAGTGCAGTCAGTTTTCAGGTTACGTGGGCTACTGGGTCAAACCACACAACTATTAAAGGCTATATTATGGAAATGGAAACGCCTCCGAGAAAAGTAGAGCATACATCAACAACGCGTACTTCTCCCCTCCATTGTTTAGGAAACAATTGAATGTGCAACTTCCAATACGCGCA
>JARBEQ010274575.1:0-18469 GCA_030265355.1 Tritonia tetraquetra
AGAGGATGTCACTGAATAGGGATCAATGGTGAAAGTTTGTGTATCATGCATAAACCTTACACCAAAAGGTACTTAAAAGGTTATTGATAAAGAAAGAGAAGAAGGCAAAAATTTCAGTCTTGCAGAATTTTTTTTTCATTCCCATCACCTTATTCATGCACCTAAATCATGCAGATAAAAAATAAATCCAAATTGTAATTTTAAAAAACCTCCATCGGACTCCTCACCAAACATATCAAACATATTTCTGTCACAGAACATCTTAGAGGTAGTCATAGATGCGTTCAAAGTTACGATAAACAGAAAACGAAAGGACTAGCGAGGCTTGATTTCGTCGCCAGACACAGTTCTACTTTTTAATTCATAAAAATAAGACTTCCAGTTTGATCAAAACATGGATTGGAATGTAGACGTAGAATACGTTTGGCTCTAGATACACGGTGATCGCCGCAGTGAAGCGATAAATAGGTATGGGTTATCAGCGAAAGGTCACTGTGGGTTGACCACCTGCTTGGCCTATACCTTGATCCAGAGAAATCCAGCCCTACACTGTAATGATAAAAGGGAACTGGATAAGAAAGAAGAAGTTATCAGCGACTAAAGCAAACCCAGCATCGCTGCGTGACCCGTCATTTTTCATTCAAAATAGCGACCGCTGGTGCGTGAGTGAGTTAAAAAGGAGACAAAAATCAAATATAATAGTTCTTGTCTCCAAGTAAGTATGTCTTATTTCTTGCCTTGCGTCCACAACAAGGTGGTCTTATCTCTACACTGTTATACCATACAGTGATAATAACAATAATGATGATAATAAAAATAATAATAACAACCAAAACAACAACAATATAAAATAATAATAATGATAATAACGATAATGAAAGTTGCACTACATACCCAATTAGCACCACTCTAGGTTTGACATACTGGGTGGAGTGTACAAGGGACAATGGAAATGATGCTCTTGATCCTTCTACAACATCAATAACAGTGGGAGGAAGTTGTCTGGCATGTTCTAGAACAAAAATTTGATGAATTCCATTGTCATTGTATTATAAATAAAGTGTAGTAAAGTCAATTTCAGCACAAGAGAGAAAATTGACGTTGTGACATTAATGGATTAATAGAAAAAAAATGTATGTAGCAGGATAATATGAAGAAGATAAAAAGAGTAAACTTTAATTTCATAAGGAAGAAAAGACAAAAAATGGAAACTATAAATAATGGATAAAGTAACAAAAGTACAATTCTCACCTGGTGAATTATTTCGGCAAAGGGATCTGAAAACATTTAATGCCTTCTCTGCCACCTCATTCTTCTCACGATCATTCCACTTTTAAGGAAAAAAAGTGATATTATAAAAATGTTTTAAAACAATACCTATATCTCAAAAAAAAGGGGAGGGGTTGGAGGGAAAAGAAAGGAGCAATTATATTCTTTCTTTAAAAAAAGCAATAATAAGAGCAGTAATTACATAACCCAAAGGAGCGCATTTTCCATATGAGGAGAGAAACTTTGTCTTCTTCTGAATAACTTGAAGTAGATTTATAGAGCTTTCTTGAAAACACATAATGTATGAGAATAAAAGTTAATGCCAAATGGTATGTACCTGACACTGAATAGTAAACTAGGAAATGATTAAAAAAGAAAGAGTCAAATGTGTGTCAGTAATCCTGGAAAAAGAGCCAAATGTGTGTCAGTAATCCTGGAAAGCAACCATGAAACCTGCCATAAATTGCATATACATGCCCACATAAAATTTGTATCAATTTTCGATAGAAGAAAACACCCTACACGAACTCTTGATCAAGTTTTGAAATTTAAAACTCTTTAATATCAATCTATCAAATAACGTTCAATGTGCAAACCTAAATGTGTGGTTATCATGGAATCAACTGAATCATGTAATCAAACAATATATATACCCTTGCAAGGGAAATGAAACAATAATGATAAACTTATCATCATTAGAAATGAAAATTATGTAACAAAAAGGTTTACAGTTTGAATGGAGGAGAAAGATTGATGTAAAAATGACCTTTGACTTCATACTTTTCGCATTTCCGTACATTTATCACACAAAATGGAAATAAGACCCAAATTCTATAACTGAAAATGTAAATGAAAATAACTTACCAATGCATCGTTGACTGCATCTACAAAACTTTCAGATGGAAGTTCCTTTAAGTGCTGGGCATTTTCCTTAGTGGTTGTCCACACCATGGATGACTGACTTGCATTTATCTGTTTGTTAACAAAAAATCTTTTAAAAGATTTTAACACCACATTTGAGCAGATTTAATCATTTTTATGCTTTTATACTATCTATCTCGGTTTCTTTATGATGCATTGCAACAAATATAGTTTCTGTAAATTAACAAAACATTTAAATAATAAGAACATAAACATTTACCAACTATACTTACAGGCAAAATGGCAATTGGACCAGTGGGTAAAAATCTTTGCCAAGCTGTGTTATTGAGAGATGTCTAAAAAGAAAAAAGAAATAGAGAGAAAAATAAATAATGCTTGATAAATAGAAATGGTATGGATCACAGATTCTTTCAAAAGCAGATCATCATCATACTGCATGACAGCTCTCCATCAACACAAGGCCGGAGCGACACACAACGTAAACTGTATACAAAATTACAAATTGATTATGTCACTATGGAATATCTCCTATGGATGATAAGCTGAAATCTATCACATTTTTCTTCTGCTTTTTCAAATTGCAGTTGTTGCATTTAGTTGTTTTCTTTTTAATTTTATCTTGATCACTTTTATGAAGAATTTAAAGCAGATGACAAGAATTGGACAAAATCCATTCCAAATAACATAAAAAGCCTTCTTTCAGTTAGTAAACCAAACCCAAAATTGATGACACCCGCTGAAGACCTTAGAGTTACTGTCATGGTAATAATCCCACAACTCCCCCCCCCCCCCCCCCCCCGCCCCCTAGAAAAAACAAAAAAACAACACACACAAAAAAAAAAACCCATTAAAAAAAAATTATGAAATTTCGAATTACATCTCCAAGAACGAGAGTGGCAACAACTCCATGTTGATGATAATCTCGATTGATGGTCTCAAAGCCAGCTGCTTTCCTTACAGAAGAGAACATACCATCAGCACCAATCTGAGTAAAAAAGATGGACAGAGTATGAATTAAAGCTTTTTAACAAGTAACACTAACACATACGACAAAAAATTAAAGAAAGATTATTATTGAAACAGTCACAATGAGCCACCACATGTAACAGAGTGATTTTTTTCAACTGAAGAAGCGTATACTACCTATATCTAGTTTCATAGAACATCGAATCTGCTTAAACGCAACACAACGGGAGCAGTAAATTTTTTGCAATTATCCGAAATTGTGATTAACCAAAGTTGGCCGTGGGCCCAGTAATTTAGGGTCACTTCACTACTTGATGACTGTTGCACCTCTCTTATAAAGCCAGAGTCACTCTCACACAAACCACTGGGTCTATACATTAAAATCATCCACGCAAATGATATGCTGCATCCTCGTTTATATTTTCTGTCACAGGTGACAGACATCAAAGAGTTCACAGACACAAGATTATAGCCACCCTTTCTTTTGTTAGATTTGTCCTCACTAGCAAGGAAGCCAAAACTTTTTGGATTGTGTAATCAAAGACGATCCAATGACCAGTCACTAAAAGTCTATGAGCCGTGACTCATCTCTCCAGTGATGAGACGACGTAATTGTTTGCCCTCGACTGTATAGACGATGCGTGGTGTCATTTCTTGTGGGCTAGTCGCGCCGCTAAATGATAAAACAAAGTGGCTGCAGCTGTCTGCTAGACCCACAATCAGTGTAAGGCTATTGTATCGTTAAGGTTTGTTAGCTAATGTTAATGGAGACATGAGATCATCATTTAGCAAAGTGTGAAAGCAGAAAAATGACAACCAAAAATGTGAGGCAAGGCGTCGCCGACTTTGCAATTTTCCGGAGTGAGTTGCGATCAACCAGTGATATTTATAGAGAATTAATTTTGTTCATTGGGAAAAGTTGTTATTAAGCGAAGTCAACTGTAACACATAGAAAAAAATTACAGAAAGATTAGTACACCACTTGTAACTAGAGTGGGTTTTTTTCAATTGAAAGAAGCAAATCTAGTTTCATAGGCATTTGGCCTTCCATTAGTCATGGTGTGTTTATGAAAGGAGAAAAACATCTAACACATTCATAAAAATTATGAGGATATATCTATTATACCAGAAGTTTAGTCTTCAATACAGTCTGGTCAGAGAGTGTTATTTGGACATAAGGAAGTTTATCCTCATCAGATCCACCAGCACCAGGTATTGCAATGTGTTCAGCTTTTGTGTTGTAACGAACATCCACACGATCTCCCATGGCTTTCAATGCTCTCATTATGCCTTCTAGGGTCACATCATTTTCCACTAAGTAAGCAAGACTGTCTGTCATGTTGTCATTGTTGAATGTAATTAGGGAGTCTGAACAAGAGTCCCATACCTTAAAAAATAGAAAAAGATAAATTGTCATGAAAAATGGTGAATCAAATTTTTTTTGGGATGTTATCTAAAGATATTTTAAAAATTTATTCCACTAAAACACAACAAAATCAAATTATATAAATAAAAAATGTCAAACAAATGCCAAAATAGCAATAAATTTTAAATAACATGCGCTTTCTTTTCTTTCTTATCCAATTCCCTGTTACCATTGCAGTGTAGGGCCAGAACTATGAGGCTGGATTTCTCTGGATCAAGATATTAAGCCAAGCAAATGATCAACCCACTGTGACCTTTGTGGTAGGACTTAATTTTGCCAGGACAGCGGCCTTTCAGCCTACTCTTATCGATTTTCAACTGCCAAGGGTTCTTTAACGTGCACATGGGACCCAGGAGTTTATCATCCGTCTCCGATAGGACAAGGTTCTTTGATCCCACCCACCTGAATAGGATCAGGTTTTCATCGAGTTTCAAGGAGAAAAATAACCGACAGTGTTGCTGCTGGGAATCGAACCCGTAACCTTTCACTTTAGAGGCGAGAACTGTACCTCTGCGCCGTTGGGACCCCCTGCTCTGTCTTTGATTTATTTTAAATTGAATACATTAAAAATTACTAACTTGCATCCTCAAAACGGGGTGACAACGCATCAACTCAATTTCCTCCCAGGCACCAAAACCTGAGTTCAAAGACAAAAAAGCATTAAAAAAGGTATAAATATTTTTTTCCTTATTAATAACAGTATTGATTCACATAATATTGTACAAGTTCTATGGACAGATTATTTTTTTTTTCAAAGAAAAGCATTGGATTTATATAGCGCATACCCACAAAGTTCATCATGCTCTTTGCGCTTTACAGTTTACCCCCAGCAGGCCATAACAGTCCTGTGTCCTTCTCAACTCCATGGAGTGTATACAGTGTGAACTGCTTGTTACGTGCTCCATCACTAGCATTCTGACAAGACCGTTTGCTGCCCTTGACCATATACTCGTATTTACACATGAGGTAAGCAGAGTAAATTACCTTACCCAAGGGCACGAATGCCAGAAAATCAGAAATTGATGCTCCCCAGTGGTTACCTATCCAATACTTACTTGCTTGACTTCGCTAACTGATTCAGCGCGCTATCCACTACGTGTCTTAAAATGTATTTTGTCTCCTTTTTCTCCGTATCACTCTTTGAAAAGTAATGAATAGCAATAAGGGCGAATTCATTGTAGAAGACTCCCTCCACACACACAAATATGGTGATATCAATATTAGACAAACATAAAAATCAATATCTTACTCTCCAAAAGCCTCACAGTAGCAGGACTGAGTGCACAAGTCCTGTTACTAAATTGATCCGGTAATGTGAAGTTTTCTTTTTCAGATCCAGATTCTAGAAGGATGATTCTTTTCCCCTCGAGAGCCTTGCAATTTCCTTTCAATAGTGACAAATCAAAATAACAGATTTACTCTTTTATTGTCAAAAGTATGCAAAAAAGAACATTCAAAACATTCTAACAAAATCTACTGGTTTCTTATATAACTGAGGGATATCACCAAGGCAACAGTAAATATTGGTATGACCAAAAATTGGGCAACACCTAAAAATGTGACCTCATTGTGCCATTCACCAACCTTGGGGGTAGGGGTGTTGCAAAAAAACTCCCACCATTAATGGCAACATGTTGTAAGAGGCGACTAAAGACTAGGTAATGACTCCCAACACTGAGTTTACTGGCCCTCCAGGTTTGGGGGTTGGACAACCCTACCCTGAGATCCAAAGTAGGGTGACCAAATTTGGAGAAAACAAAATTCAAAATTGGTACAGAAACAACAACAGAAGTAAATCGACAATCTGTGTGTCATGGACCCTCTGAGTTCCTTGGGACTTGTGTGGTGAAAGCCGAGAGGAAGCCACAAGCAGGATAGGAGGTGCTGAACACAACCAAAATCCAGACCAAATTGCTCACTGGAATGTAAGAACAATGTATGAAACTGGAAAGCTGGTAATGTAACATTGAGATGATGAAATGATATAATTCACACATTCTAAGTATTAGTGAGAGTCTAGATGGACTGGATCTGGAAGGATGAAATCCTCCACAGGAGAAACCGCTCTCTACTCTGGAAGAGAGGATAACCAGCACTATGAAGGAGTTGCCATCATACTGAAGAAAGGACTATAGACAAATGTCTGTTGGACTAAAAACCATAAACATAAACAGCAGTTGGAGCACGTCTTGAAATAGAAATACGGGACCCATTTGATTATGTTAGGGCATGGAAGGAGAGCAAATGTGGGACTGTCATGAGTGTAGGTGTGAAGCCTGGTCTTGGCATGCATAATTACCCACTAGAAGATCAATCGGCTTTGAGAAAATTGTTGGTTGGGTTACCCTTGGGATGGAGGGTTTGTGAACTGACTGTGACTTTAGAACGGTCTATTACCTAATGAACATGCCATAGCAGCGCCAACCATTCCTCCGCCAGAAATAACAATATCTGTGTATTCTCCATGTCGCTGAGCTCCACTACTTGATGAAAATGCAAACGATGATGGTATGCAAATTCGTTCTGTAAGTATCCTTGAAAATGTTCTCCCTGCAACTTTCAACGCCATTATTTTCTTTAGTTACTTCCCTTTTTTACTTTCTCTTTCGAAGTGGGACGGTGAAGCGCATACTACTACCCCTTCCAACTCCGATATAAATACCCCGATATTTGGAGAACTACATACGCAACTGACAATCATAAGTTCAGTGCTACGTGACCTAGGTTCAGTACCAATTAGATTTTCCCCTCGCCCCCCTAAGAGTATATTTTAATGACAGTGGTCATTTTCTCGTCATGAGAATATTATTATTAAAGCATAGAAATATATCCGAATACACATTATTGTGAAAATCGTATTCTTTGAGTGCTTTTACATTGTTTATTCTAGGTATTTCGCAGTAACAAATTAATCATATTTTTCACCATGTTAAATATTTTCACGAACTAATAAAGTCTATTAATATTTTTTCAATTAAAAAGAATTGACCACGGTGTATCGTAATTAAAATAGCGTACACTTTCTTCACCTCGTTCCTTCTCTGTATATGGCAACCATGGCGTCAACAAGTCACGGTTTGTCTGTGTGGGCTAATTCGTGCATTAAAAATCCGATTAATCCCAAAACTGGATTATCAGCTTCTTTAAAAGAGCGGACCTCGATTAATTTTAACGATGCCCTTCGGGAGCTTAAAGATTCACATGTGTATTTTTCCAATGAAAGAGACTCCTCTCATGATAAACTCGCCATGTCAATCGAAGAATTACAAGCGGCAAAGGAAGAAGAATTTTTTGACAAGTTACAACAGCTAAAGGCAGAGAATACAAAAACTTTAGAAGCCTATGAAAGACTATATAAAGAACAGCTTTTTCTTAATGGAACTCGCAGTAGTCAAACTGTGCCATTTCAATTTGATAAATCAGGTGTTGATAGAGAAATTGACACTGGTGTGGATGGATTGATAGTGAATGGACATGCACAAGATGGAAAAGCAGAACTGGATTCATCATTTAAAAAACCTCCTTCAGGTAAACCAAATGATTATTCAAAAGAAAAACCTACAGCAAGCTTTAGTAATCCACAAGTTTCTCTGCAATCATTGAGGAGGCAGCGCCCTAGCTCTGCACCAATGGCAAGATCACAAAGCTTGGATGATGAAAAATGGCAAGATCTTCTTTTTGATACAGAAACGATTGATACCTCAAATGGAAACTACATAATAACATCAAAAAGTACTTTGAACAGTGATTATGAAAATGCCCGAGCTAAAATAAATAGCATGTGGGAAGATTTCCATATTTCTGAACCTATTCAAATTCAAAGAAGACATTCTTTCTCATCTTCTCGTAAAAAGAATTCATCTAACAAGGAAGATGATAAAAAGACAAAGACAAAAGAGTGGAGGCACAGAATCACTATACCTGAACCTTTCAGAATGTCAATTCGTGAATCGCTGAAAGAAACAAAAAGAACTGCTGCTCAAGAAGAGTTGGAAGCAAGAAGATTAGAAAAGCAAAAAGAAGAAGAAGCCGAATGTGAAAAAAAGTTCAAAGCTCAACCTGCACCATCACATATTTATGTTCCTTTATATGAAGAAATAATGGAAAAAAATAATTCAAGGCGTAAATATGTGAAGCAGTACTGTTCAGAGCTTCTGAAGTCACAAGTAAAACCATTCAACTTTGAAATAAGAGAAGAGGAGAAACAAAAACAAAGAATGCTATCTAATGCACAAAAACCTCCACAGAAAATTAAAAAGCAAGTGTTCAAAGCTAAACCTGCTCCTAAACACATATTCAATCCCAATGTAGATGAGAAACTAAGTGAAGATGAAGAGCTGAGAAAGATTCGAATAAGAATGCGATCGAAAGAACTTCTTCGAGAGGCTTCTCTTCCTCCATCAATGAGTGAAAGAGAAAAGTTGAAAGAGCAAGAACAAAAAGAAAAGGCAAGAAAAGCTAAGCTTGCTGCAAAGAAGCCTAGACCTAGAAGTGCTTATACTGTACCAGATTATGACGCCTTATATAGGCAATTTCATAAGGATTTATCCCAAAGAAAATCAGTAAGAGAAGGCACTGTAGTTCAACCATTTGAATTAGAAACAAATCATATCCGTTCAAGCAGAAACAAGATAATGAAGGACATGGAAAATGATGAAAAATACTTAAAGGAGAACAGATGGCCATATGCGAGCTCTCGGGAGACACCTAGAAGTTCTTTGAAATATTTAGGTAAGACTTTTTTTTTTTTGCAACAAGCATAAAAAATGAAATAAACTAGTTTTAGAACTGGTACATAGACATTGAGCCCAGAGTGGCAATTTCTCCCAGTTTATTGCTGAGGGTGACCACAAGGGCTATAGTAATTTGTTCATTAAACTTTCTATGATTAATACTATTCAGTGTATTGCTCATGGTGCCATTAAAGGATGAAGTGGGATGATCACCTGCTTGTCTAAAATCCTTGTATTTTAAATTTTCCCTTTTAAGCTAATTATGATAAAGGAAACTAGTCACTGTTTTGCTTTGCACTTTCATAAGAAGAGGGGGAGATCTTACATCATCAAAGTAAAACTAAAACAATAACATTGGACCTGTATAACTAGTGATGGAATGTGTGCTTGCAGACTTGACTCATGATGTCAGCATGCAGTTGAATTGAAATCCACAAGTATTGAGCGCATGGGTAATATGATTCAATTCACTGGACTGATATTAAGTCGGGGGTCCCAGTGGCTCAGAGGTAAGGTTCTGGCCTTTGAAGCGAACGGTACCAGGTTTCGACAGTTGTTGTTTTTCTTCACAAAACTCAGTATAATCCTATTTGCCACTCCCCTGATCCTAATGAAGATTGGTGAGACCTAGTCCTATCAGAGACAGACGATAAATTTGTGTTCCGTGTGCGAGTTGTGCACGTTAAAGAACCCTTGGCAGTTGTAAATCGAGAAGAGTAGGCCAAAGGGCCGCTGTCTGGGCAAAATTAATTCCTACCTCAAAAAACTCACAGTGGGCTGATCACCTGCTTGGCCTAATACCTTGATCCAGACTAAATACGCCAATAGAGTGGGCCCTACACTGTAATGGTAACAGTAACAGGGAACTGGATAAGAAAGAATGATATTAAGTCACCTACTTTTACTTTTGGTAATCTTTTGAGAGGTGGGATAATGTGTGGAATTAAGTCGACACTTAACACCAACCCTTATAACATAAAATCTGGCTGGGTAATTAGTGGTAGGAAAAGCTATGAAAGGTTGCGAATGTTAATAAATTTGCATTCCAGTGCACTAGAGATACAAGCAAATGTGAGTTTTTTGTTTTGTATTTTTGTTTTTTAGTATGTTCTGCCTTCTTTTTACATATTGCATGAAATCCTTGAATACAAAACATTTCCAGCTCTGTACTCAGCAATACATGGTGTTGGAAGGTGTACATCCCTGTATATGGGTGCCTTATGCACCATTTAGGATGGTTGCTGGTCCAAATACTGTTTTGTTGTGTGGGATATAAGGTTTATGTTTCAGATGCTTACACAAAATTTATTTTATGCAATGATAAATAAATACAATTTCATTTCCTCTTTATCAAGGTGCATTGTCAACTTCAATGGATTCAATTCCCACAATTTCAACCAAAGCAGCAGATCTCAGGAACACAAAAGTCAAGTAAGTCATTTTAAAGTTTCGACTATTACTATTACTTTACTATTAACACTTCTGCTTGTAAAAGATACAATTTATTCTTTGATGTCAACACTAACTTGTATTTATTATTTAGATTATTATTATTATTAAGTGTCACATTCATAATCATTCGCTGACTACAATTTTGTTTGTTTGTTTTATCAGACCCCATTTATACCTCAAAACAGTGTTGGGGACAGCCCTATGTTCAGTCATGAAAGGTATACAAGATGCCTGCCATAAATGCAGGCACCCCAACCACCATACATAACTGAACACAGAGCCCAAGATACTATGGATCAAAGTATTTCAGACACACAGGTGATCACCCCACAGTGTTGACTGCAATTTGATGCATGTAAACAATCTGTAGTGCAGCTGATTGAAGTGATTCAAATGTTCTTCTATGACATCCTCAGGAAAGAAAAAGAAAGAGCTCAGACTCACCAAATACAGGTAGAAGAAGCAGATGCTAGGAGAAGAGGCAGAGAGGCAAGACTTAGAAAATATCTGAATGAAAGGACATATAGTGATGATATCCCCAGGCCTAAAGAATCGATTGCAGCTAGGCTGAAAAGAATAAAGTAAGTATATTTGCGTATTCTTACTGAAATTTCCCAGAATTATTGCAAAACGTATTGAGGAGTGATTGCCAGCAGGTTGTATGTGTATCTAGGTGTTCTCATTTGTTGATCACATTTGATCACTGCTTAGAAATTATTTGCCTGATTTAAGCATAATTTACCATGTCTGATCAGCTACATTTTTTCACAAGAGAGCCATCATAACTCTTTATCAATAACCTTTTTAGTACCTTTCGGTGTAAGGTATCATAAATCTATTATTCAAATTATATGGAATGGTCAAAATTGATCAAATACAACCTTCTGACAATCACCCCTCCATAGGTGGTTTAGTCTGTTAACCTCACTCAATGGTCATCACTGTTTCCTTGAATACAAGGTAGCCTTGTTTAAAGGGTGCTTGAATGTTGAAAACCTGACAGCTTTTTAACTCTTTCCTTAGTGACACTTACAACTATTATTACCTCTCATAAAAGTCTGCAAAAGTCAACTTTCAGCATTTTGTTAGCTTGGGTAACCGAATAATGAATAACTTGAAAATTCAAATTAAGAGTAGACCTACATCATTTGTACAAACATTTATGATGCGATGTTTCCTGTTTTGAACAATTTGGGGTTTTAATCTGATCCTTCCCTTTTTATTAGGCAAAGGCATGAGAATATTTGATTAATAATGCCTGCATTCATCTTTTCTACAGACAAGAAGACAGAGAAAGACAAGAAGCATATCAAAGAGAGTTGGAAGAGATGAAATCTCGGGTGGATTCCTCTCCTCTTCTTGTTGAAAAATTTATCAAGGTAAGACTTGAAATGTGAATTTTTTTTATTGCTCCTCTTTTTTGGGGGGGGTATTTTTCATCCTCTTATGTTTGCTATGAACCCAAGGAAAGGCTTTTCCCACCTTATGGTATTCCTTTGGAAGGGGAGGGGGTGTTCCATAATTTGGGGGAGAGAATATCCCTTTTCTCATTAGTTCTGTGGAAGTTTGCATTCATGAGATCAAAGGCTGGATGTACAGTAATAAACTGAAAATGAATGATGAAAAAACTGAAATCATGTGTGGTAATCAAAAGGGAATTGGTCAAAATAATTCAATACCTACTGTTAAAGTAAATGTAAATGGTCACTGCATACAGTCTACAAAGTAAAGAATCTTGGTGTTTTCCTGGATAATGACATGTCAATGTCATCTCATGCAAAGTATTGTACATGCAACTTTGAAAAATTTCCAGTGTACATAAATATCTTACTCTTACTTACTAAGAAAATTGTTACAACATTTATATTGTCTCAACTGGATTTTGTAATTCCATTTTTGCTGGTGCTACAGCTGATAAACTGCCTAAACTTCAAGTCATACAAAATAGTGCCGCTAAAATGATATTACAAAAAAAGAAACTAGCCCACTCAACTCTCATCTCATATGATTTGCATTGTCTCCCAATTAAGGAACGCATTAATTATAAATTTGCCTTGTTTTGTTTCAATGTTTAAATTACAACACACCTACATATCTAGGGGTCCCAGTGGCGCAGAGGTACGGTTCTTGCCTCAGAAGCGAAAGGTACATGATTCGATTCCCGGCAGTGTCGGTTATTTTTCTCTGTGAAACTCTGTGAAAACCTATATGCCACTCCCCTGATCATATTCAGGTAGGTGGGATAAAGAACCTAGTCCTATCGGAGACAGATGATAAACTCGGAGGTCCTGTGTGCACGTGGCGCACGTTAAAGAACTCTTGGCAGTCAAAAATCGATAAGACTAGGCCGCAAGGCCGCTGTCCGGGCAAAATTGATTCCTACCACAAAAGGTCACAGTGGGTTGATCACCTGCTTGGCTTGATATCTTGATCCAGAGAAATCCAGACTCATTGTGCTGGCCCTAAACTGTAATAGTAAAAGGGAATTGGATAAGAAAAAAAGAACCTACATATCTAAAAGAATTTGTGAATGTTTATCTTCCTCCCAGAACGTTAAGGTCATTTTTAGACAAAATCAATTCTTAAATGTACAAGATTTCCTAGATATAAATTTTATGGTGAAAGAACTTTTCAGAATATTGGCCCATGAATTTGGAATGAGCTTCTGAGAAAAATAAGAGAAACACCAAATGATAACATTAAAAAATCTAGTTTGAAACATTACCTCTTTTTAAGATCTTACAATTGACGCTTGATAAGAGTAGTGGTATCATGTCAGTGTCTCAGCATATATATATATATATATATATTCGATTTGTAATTGTAAAGCACATAGAGCATGACTTGGTTGTGGATATGCGCTATATAAATGCTTTGTATTATTATTATTATTATATATATTCAATACATCCATCACTGATTTAAACAAAAATATTTTTGGTTCTCCAGGAAAACGCAAAGAAAGAAGCAGAGAAGAAATTTAAAAACACTATGAGATTTGCAGGGCTAGATGAAACAGAAGTGATTGACAGTCATAGAGCTGCAAGCATAAGAAGTGGAGATGGATACAGATCAGGTTCAAATGAGAATCTTTATACAGGAGGTGCAGATTTGACATACACTAAAGGTGACTCTGAAAGGGAATACAGTGACAGAGACGAGTATGAATAGAAAAAACAAACTTTTTTCCCTTCTTTTATGATTATTCTATATTTCATTTTACTCACTTATCTGTCAAATACATTTGAATTTGATACAATCACAACTTTATTTTTCTAACAAATTGTATTGTTCATATTATTATTCTTATGCGCGTCACTCATCTTGAAATCTAGAGTTGTTTGATCTGTTACTCTTATTGTATCATATGTTGTCAATTCAGTCCTGGCCTGGATCCAGCTGTACATATTGTGTATTCTTGTGTGTGAAGTTATGAAAGCATTTACGTCATCGATTTGTTTAGAGAAATGTCTAAATGACCGTTTGTAGCTTCAGCTGTATGAGGAAAACAGACCACTATTTGAAGTGTAAGATTAGTGAATATGTGATTATTGTCCTTTCTGTTATAATCATGGACACTATAAGATGAATTATTTTGATCAGGATTACCTGTATCATTACAAAGAAATGTACAGTCGTATTTAGTACTAATTAGTGATACTAATACTAAGCATTACAATTAGATTTTCTTATCTATGACGTATTTTTCAATGGGAATAACTTATCGGTCTCCACTGTGCAATAGCACAAAATTGGATCTAAAACATAATCATTTGTCATTTACATCTTGGTAAAAGGAGGGGTGTGGAGCAAAAGAGCTAATTACAATTAAATGACTGTTGTCAATGAATCTTTAGATTAACCCTGATTATTCGATTTAATCTATGACAGTGTGACAGTCAGGAGATTTAATTTTTGCCTGTTAAAACAGGGTTCAGCTGCCCTCACATTGATAGAATTATTCCCTGTCTCATGACTCATATGCCTCCCAAAATTGTATCCTTAAAAGAAAATTAGACAATCAAATTATATCAAACTTTTAAAAAGCTCATAACTGTTGTAGTGCACCTTTGCCCCTTTATTTCATTGCATCTTTATCCTTATGGCTTAGTTGATTAGAATTGGGAGTAAACAGGTTTCATTTGAAGTGTTGGTTGAAGTATGGCTACGCAGGTTCAGATTTACTTATCCATTTTACTGAAGTTATAGGAAATGGATAACAGTAGTTTCAACAATCATCCATATACTACAGTAGATTAGTTTATTTAGGTCATATTAATCTTATTTTTTATTACCCGCAAATGAATAACTTACAACTAAATGTATCTTAAGAATGGTTAATAAAATAAACATTTTAATTTAAATTGTTGTTTTTTCCATATGTTGCTACCTTATGTGCCAGCCAGCATAAAGACATACATTTTCTTAATACAGTCGACTGCACTTAAGGTTGATGTCACTTTAGACTTCACTTTGGTCAGTACTCGTTCCAAAGAGTAAAAAATCAACTCATGTGAGGATCAACTTGAGTGATATCAACTTAAGTGCAGTCAATTGTGTATCCTAACTATAGATAAATTTCTGAAAAGAAGGAAATGACACTTTAATCATAACAGTTGCTATACTCTTCTTAACGGCTGACTGAAAGGAGAGGGAGTCCAGAGAGTGACATGTTCCAGGTAACCCTCAAGAGGAATAAATCTTCATGATTGGTCACTTCTATTGTTCAAGTTAACTATAGGCAGGCCTATGTCTGCCCACCCCCCTATGGCTGCCCACCTCATCTATTTTTTCAAGATACAGACCAAACTGAGACAACGAGGGCACCAAATTTTTGAAAAGATGAAAAGAAAACTGGAAGACATAACTGCTGATCAAATTTCATCTTGAACAAAGGAGAAGTTAAAAAAACAGAAATGTAATTTGAAAGAAGTTTGTAGCTTCAAAAAGTAGATGAGGTGGGTGGAAATAGGCAGGATGACTATAATTATAATGTCAAATTGTGCTCGGCTGAATGAATGGCATCTGCTACAGATTAAGTGGGGGAAAAAGTCTAAAGATTGAGGTTTTACGCCTTTTCCAACACATAAAGGTCATATAAAATAGGTGGTTCTAAATAACTTCAGAAGATTCCACGTGAATCTCCTGGGCAGAAGAGCAGCAATAGTTTTTTTACCTTTATTATTATGGTCTCAAGGCATTATGGAAAAGGTAAAGGAAATGTGTAAATTTCCAAAAAGGACAAGGCACAGGGACGTAGAACATTACACAGAACCCGCGCACATGGGTGAACCGTGCCCATTAGAAAGTTTACACATTTCCTTTACCCTTTTCATCCATTGATGTAAGTGTAAGTCCAGCTGTAAACTTGTTTAGCCACAGTACAAGTAAGATCATTGGATCAAATCACAAAATTGGTGTGCCCAATATGTAGCCTGTTTAGTTTTTACTGTTGGTAAGTTGAAAGAAGTTAGTTTTACACACCCTTTGCATATCAAAGGTGGGACAACCAATTTATTATCCATCTCTGCTGACAGGACTTGATTCAATACGGAATCCACAGGGCCAGAGCCTTGAAAAGAAAGTCCAAAGGAAAAAATCCCCACGTCACAGCCGGGATTTGAACCCAGGACCTTCTGCTCACAAGGCAAAAGCATTATTATACTGCTACGCCTCAATGACCCCCTTCCGTCTTTGACTACAACTGCTCTGTGTGTTGCTCATGGTGCCAGCAAGGAGTTATGGACACGCTCATTAATGGGACCATGGAATCACAATGACAAAACCAAATAAAATCAAATCCTTTTGAATATGTCTAGACATGCGGTGCGATGCTAAAACTAGACTGGTTTGGCCTTCATCTGCTGCGATGACAACATAGCTTCATGAGAAGAAATGTGTGTGGCTTTTAGCCACTGGTGAATTAAGTATTAGCTTTATTTTTCAGGGTGAAGAAAAGATTATCTGGCCTTCAGCAGTTGGGGACTAATTTCAATAGTTAAGGGACATAAAATTGACAGCCAGTCAGACAGGTCTATGTATGAGCACCTCTGTTAAGTGAAATAAAAGTATGTACAAAAAACACAGCTAACAACATGGCAAGAAAGAAAAGACAATATTTTTTTTGAATAATTGCTGTTTATTTCAAATTGTATTATCTGAAAAGCAATTCAATAAGCCATGGAGCAAAACAAATTCCACTCATTTCAACAACCACAGTCAAGACTATTCCTCACGAGTGTTCTTTCTACAAATAAGCATACATGCTGAGTTATTTGTTCACATTTTCAGAAAAGATGGATAATTCACTACTGATAAAAAGGCAATGGTAAAACAAAGTGGAGGAGTTGAAATCAAATACGTCCAAGGTAATACAAAGATCTACAGAAAGGAATGTCATGTATAAAAGTTAATATTCTCTTACCCTTCATACACACGCTGAAACAATAAATAAATGATACAGAATTTATGCCACTCTTTTCAAGGAACAAAATTCAACAAAATTTGTCAACTCAGCAGTTTTTAACATTCATCACTAGATAAATAGTAGGAATATACTAAGACAATTCAATGCAAAATTTTGAAATAAGGTTTACTATGGACATCACTGACCCTACAAAATGATATTGACCCTAGATGATGAGAAATGGATTTAGCTCAAACAACAACAAAAAGTAATCTCACAACTACACAAGTACGTTTGCAATGTCTGAATTCAAACGCATATTTCAGCATGTTGTAAATACAAAAAATAAAGAGTGCACATTCACGAGGACAACATAATATTCCACTTCAGGAGGTAAAATCAATTGACTAGTGAACTTCTGCTTTGCAGGTAACACTGAATTCTCTCCACCCACACTTTGAACCATATGTAAGTTACTCTAAGGAATAAGTCATGGAGACCTATACTATACAGATACTTTTAGAACTTGAGATCATTTTTAGATCTGCATTCAGTGTCTTCTTGAAAACTATTAGGTACTTTGAAGTATAAGTGGGTATGACATCAATTCTGGAAACCTTTTCATGATAGAAACATCAATATTAAAACAATTATTCAAAAGCTATTTTCATCAACATATCCATATCAATCACAATGATGATAGTAATCATCAGTTTTGTTTTTTATGGGTTTGTTTTTTTTAACAACTAAGCATTTGTGTTTTGCCAGCAACTACAATCTAAAACAGCCAATTCTGACCTCTGACCCAAACAGTAGAAACTGGATTACAAATATGATTCAGATGAGTGAAAATACAAAAGTTACAGCCATGGCCAAAGTTGTCATACTCATACTCGTGTACCTTCCATAAATTACGATATAAAATTAACCGCTCACGATTGAAAATCTTATCTTAAAAAAAAACAAAGTGAAATACGACATTTGAAACAAACGTAATCATTTCAAAACATATGAGCTGTACCATGCAATTAAATGACTATGTTCATGATATGACAATGAATAGTCACAATGTTCACCCGTGTGGGCATTGGGGTCCCTCCCTGTGAGGGTGCAAGAATAGTCCCAACGCGAACCTGCGTGTCGTAAGAGGCAACTAAAAAGGTAAACACAGGATGTGACTCCCAAAAAGAGTCACCTGGCCCTCCAGGTTGGGGGTTTTGGTGTAGGGTTAGCAGCCCTTCCCATGGAAAAAAGAAGTACGCTACAGAAACATCAACAAAGATAATACACAATCAGCCTGCCTTGGATGAAGGGGGATCTCTGCTTCAGAGACGG
>JARBEQ010274686.1:8411-18467 GCA_030265355.1 Tritonia tetraquetra
TTAAATGCAACAAGCCAGCAGGAAAGATAGAAAAAAATTGTGCCTATCATTATGACAAGGCGCTGTAGTTGTTGGGTTTTTTTACCCATGAGAGGGCTAAAAAGAATTCAAATGATGCGGTTACAGAAAGATAAGTGGGGAAATGTGCGAGAGACCAACAGGTTTGGAAAGGAATATCTTTCATTTAATGCATCCAAAGTTCGAATCTTTCTAAAAAGCTGGATGGGAATCGAAGAAGAATGAGTAAAAGAAAAGAAGAGGAGGAGGGAAGAAGGAGAAGAAAACATAATTTCATAAAGTTTCATGTGATATCGGTTGGCATCACGATCACTCGATGCGCGCGCCCTACCCGTTACTCGGCAAACATCGATGCGGTAATCTAGCTGTCCAAACTCTCTGCTTCAAAAACCAAGTGTGATCCAGTGTACAGATGCATCATCTTCTAATTAAATTGTTGTATCACTTTGGAATGGATATGTAATCAATGTATTTTCGTCTGAAAGCACGTTGTACGTTCACACCACTTTGTTTCAGCAGATTCGAACACATTATTTCAGCTGCGTTGCTTTGGGGTAAGCATCCGTTATTTGAATTAGGTACATTTACACTGCAGAGCTCTGGTTTTAGCGGTGCGCATAACATCACAATATGTTCTCATATGAATGGACATGTTCTTGTACTCCAGGTTCCATGCCTGGTCCATGCTTCGGATGCTTCATGCGTCTTCTCTTTCCATTCTTTACGGTCTCTTGCAGTGTCAAACAGTTGTTGCGTTGTCGTGCCCGTGAGACTTTTCGGCTGGCAATTAGAGTCTCGTCTGGCTTCTTGAGCGCGTTTTTCACATACTTTCCGCTACTAACTAAATACTAACTTTCCTCTGTGGCCGAAAAATCCTAGCTGTCTTTTTAAAATTGTAGGGAAAATTCTTCTTCTTTGATACGTTTGTTTCAGAACGTCCCCATTTATTGTGTGTGCTGTGTATTAATTGTTCTGTATATCTGTGTAGAATGTCCAGCTGTCGCAACCATACAATAATAATGACCATAAATAACATTTCAGGACCCAAAATCTGGTTCCGAAAGCCATTGATATATTTTTAGGACGTTCTGGCACATCTATAGACATTTTAACCGTTAGATAATGTATCTGATTTAACAATTTTTGTAAACATAATTCAATAAATTTTGATACTCTTTTTAAATCGAGGAGGGTTTTTGTGCTCGCCATGTACAACTTGCTACAGAAACGTCAATAGAAAAACTCAAGCTACTTGTTAACAAAAATTTGCCCCAAAAGACAGTATTGAATACCATTTATATCTAGTTTGTAACTAAATATCTAGCATAATATTTTTGACGCGCATTTATTGATCCCCAAACCATGCACCAAAATTGAACGCGGATACGACCATTGTCATAACCAAAAAACACCATTACAACATAAACAACAACAAGAAAGTCGGTCTATCTATTTTTAAAAGGGGTTTCGTCAAAAAGAAAAGAAAATGACTGGCATAGGTCCAGAGTACTTTTACTTTGTACCGCATCCAATATGAAACTGGTGATGATATCTTTAATATAGATAGCAATGGACTGTGAGACTTCTACGCTCGACACCGTGGATTCTTTAGGTAGACCTAGTCTCCCTGTGCCCAGCGAACCTGATGCTGCTATGAAAAAAGCTTTGAGCGCCCAAGCTTGCTCTGTCCTCACTGAGCTTAGGAAAACCGGCGAACTTTGCGATGCCATAATCAAGGTAATGGACAATTTCACAGTCATTATTCATCGGTTGGTTTGGCCACTTCGACAAACACTTTTTCAAGTTCTTCATCACTCTGATCTAGGACAATGTGAGCATCTTTACCATTCTTCTTATGGGGTTCTCATTTTTAGGAAAAACAGAGAGCTATGCGATAAAGCGATTTTCGGTGAGAATATGAGTCAGCCCAGAGGGAAAAGTTCCGTTTTTTATTAAAACTGAAGGGTATACAGATCGATGGGGTTTATTGGCCTTATCATAATATTGTTAACGAATGCGATTGTATTGCCCGTAATGTCAAATACAGTGGGCTGGTCATTTCGGTGAGAATTTGAGCCCAGATGGAAAATTTCAGCAGTTTTTATCAAAGCTGACGGGTATACTGATCGATGAGGTTTATTGGCCTTATCATATTATTAACGAATGCCCATGTATTGGTCGTAGTGCCAAATACAGTGAACCGATCAAATTCCAGTTCTGAACCCTTGGTAATACGTGTGGCGCTATATCCCTGGCCAGGTGGATTTGCCATTCGCGGGCGTGGGTTCTCTACTAGATGATATCCCACAAATTTGCGGTGATCATGTTGATTTAAATTACAGATAGAAACCCTTTTCCCTACCGACCTCGAGTCTTCCCTGGCCAACCCCTGGGATTTTCCCACAGAAAGGTATTCGAACCCTTCTGGCTAGCCTATCTATCGCTCCGCGGTATGCAGAACACCGAACCAGTCGTTCAACACTACCCATCGACGCCAGACCTCAAGTCTATAAGGGCCGACCCCCGGTACATTTTCTAGCAGACCCCTGGTATATGGCAGAGATTCGTGTGGCGCTCCAAAACCAATAACTTGTCTACCTAAAAGAAAATGTCAAAGTATTCGGATATTTACAATGGTGAACATATCATGATTAAATATAACACACCACACAGCACACTACATTATAAACATAATATAATTCAATACAGCAATACTACAATTACACAACGCGTGCCCCCTCATGTACACACATTGACGGGTCGACACAGTGCTGATAGCAAACTTGAAGAAAAAAATGGACACATCAGGTTTTCGAATTTGGATCCTTCCGATCTCTTGACGAACACTACCTCGGAACCACTTCGCCTTTTAAAGATAAGCGATGAATAACAATGTCTCCCTCAGACTATCATTGTTTTGAAAAATTGGATTGGATTAGATATTAGCAATAAATTCGAAGGCTTCAGTTTTCAAAAAGAAAAAGGGAATACGTATTTGATGGCATCAGAAATTATCAAAATTGTTATTCATTCTTTAGCAAAATATCAGAAACATGCGATGCTAAGTAGACCCGTTAGGCTTGACGAAAATTTATATAATCGTTGTTTACCCCGCATTTTCTCATTTCTTGCTCTCCTTGATATAGCTATTGGATCCTTACCAGTTCCATCTCTCTGTTCAGCTGCGCAAGGCGGTTGGGCGGTTGGGGTGCCTGTATTCAGGTGGTGGTATATCATGCTTATGTCATATTATGGAACAAAGTGCTGATCCCGAAAACAGTGCAATGTAAATGTGATACGATCAAACAAAGAACATGAGCAAGTGTCTTTGATTAGCGTGTTATCTGTCATATCTTGAATGAAACCATAATGTGTCGTGTCTTCTCCAGGTGGACGACTGGTCATTTCCCATCCACCGTAACATCCTCTCTGCCTGCAGTCCATATTTCAGAGCCCTCTTCACCAATGTGCGGTTCGACCATGACACACACGAGATCAAAATTACTGGAATCAGCCACGACAGCATGGCCACGATTATAGACTACGCCTACACCAGACATGTCAAGGTTATTTGGACCTACCATCTCATTGTAGTAGCAGTGATAGTGGATGTGGTGGCAGTGGTGGTGGTGGTTGTGGTGATGGTGGTAGCAGTAGTATACGCAACAGCAGCAGCAGCAAGAGTAGCAGTCGTAGAAGTAGTAATAGTGGTAGTAGTAGTTGTAGTAGTAGTAGTAGTCGTAGTCATAGTAGTAGTAGTTGTTGTTGTAGTAGTAGTTGTAGTTGTAGTAATAGTAGTCGTAGTAGTAGTAGTAGTTGTAGTGGTAGTAGTAGTTGTTGTAGAAGTAGTTGTAGTAGTAGTAGTAATAGTAGTAATAGTAGTAGTAGTAGTTGTAGTAGTAGTAGTAGTTGTTGTTGTTGTTGTAATAGTTGTAGTAGTAGTCGTAGTAGTAGTAGTAGTAGTTGTAGTAGTTGTTGTAGTTGTAGTAGTAGTAGTCGTCGTAATAGTAGTAGTATTAGTGTCAGTTTATTATGCTGATGTTGTTGTTGATGATTGGGTGTCGATCGATCTATTAATGGAACTTGATTTGCCCCACAAGACCATTACACAACGCGTCCCGGACCTCACACCCCACCGCCTGATTGACTTTCTGTTTAGTATTATTTAGTCACGTAATGTTTTTAGACATGTATTTAGTTGTGTTAAAATTGTGTAACTCTTATCGTTTAATTGGAGAAAACGTTAGAGCAGACCTGTAGAAATGCACTTATTGTATTCATCATCGCTATCTCGAAAACGGTCAAAATGTTTGAACCTTAAATAACATGTCTTAATGTTAGAATTGTATTTCTAACCCTGTCCTCTGCAGGATCCCAGGAGAGACATGCCCTTCGTCTTATGGCGAACCTGCTAGTTAAAATAATGTTATATCGCCTTTTTATCAAGATCAAAATGTTTTTTAACGGGTCGTTGTGACAATTGTTAAATCCTACCAGCCAGGAAAAGTAAAGAATTGGAAAGGATCCCATGCCTAAAACAATTTGTTCCTATTCATACACGATTGTACAGAAAACGACAAAGGTATTTGTTCCTATTCATACACGATTATACAGAAAACGACAAAGGTATTTGTTCCTATTCATACACGATTGTGCAGAAAACGACAAAGGTATTTGTTCCTATTCATACACGATTATACAGAAAACGACAAAGGTATTTGTTCCTATTCATACACGATTGTGCAGAAAACGACCAAGGTATTTGTTCGATTTGCTATTATTCTCACTAGCTTTAGGGTGTACTCTGTCTCAGTCATTAATGGTAACCAAAATATATCGATGAAATTGTAATTGAAGGTTAGTTTTAACATATTAGTTTCCTTTGTGTGTCCATTGTTAGCTCAACTGGTCCAATATAGAGGAGCTCCTTCCAGCCGCTGATCGCTTCCTTGTATCAGGTCTGGTCAAGCCATGCTGTGCGTTCCTGAAGAAGAGCATCAACCCGGAGAATTGTATCGGCATCAGGAACTTCGCACAGACTTACTCCTGCAAGGAGCTGGAAATGGAAGCCCACAACTTCATGCAGCGAAATTTCCACGAAGTCGCTTCAACCAGCCAGGAATTCCTTAACCTGCCACTAGAGCAAGTAAATGTGTTGTCCCCAAAGTGGCTGTTTTTCATTCTCCTAGTTTCTTTTGAATCTAAATGTGTTAGTTATCCCCAGAGATGTTCACAACAGTGTACTTTATCATAGACAATATCAGCTCTAATTAATGTTAAATGTTTGGCGAAATGGTTGTCTAATTCAGACAGTTTGTTGATTATTTTGAAATGGTTCCATGTCAAGCACGTTTTCGTTCTTCTTTACTGGATTTTAGTTTCTGCCCTTGCTTTAATTTCCTGGCGTGCTTTTAACTTTAATCTCTTTCTGCTATCATTAAAGTTAATGTTTACAGTTAATCCACTTTTATTTCGAAATGGAAGCGTTTATGTGCCACCTAAGGAAAAGAGTGGTTGATAGATTGATTGTCCTAAAAGGTTTTAAGTTGTTATTTTTACATTATAGCTCATGTCAAAGGCGAGACCTCCGATTTATAGACCATCTCCGATAGGGCTTAATTCGGTAAGGAATCCACAGGGTCACAGCGGGACCATCGTTACATATATCTAATAACAAAGGCCACGGTCAGAGCCATACAAACTCAAGAAAGTTCAAAGGGAAAAAAATGCAATGTCGCCGCTGGGATTCGAACCCACTACAATCTGCTCGCGAAGCGTTACGACGCCCCCGAGGATCCAGGTATTTTCCAGTCTTACCTCAGACATGGTGAACGAGGTATCTTCCAGACATCCAGACACTACGTGTTTTTCGGATCTGTGTGGCACTATTGGGGCAAACACATTGACCACTATTTCATATTTCACTTATTTCATGATGTTTTAAGATGTAAATCAAATTGCACACGTATCCGACCCCCAGGTGACAACACTGATCGATTCCGACTATCTGAACGTCCGAAATGAAGAGCTCGTGTTTGATGCGGTTATCCGTTGGATCGACCACAAACCGGAGGAAAGAAAAGCAGACATTGCCAAACTCCTAGTGTGTATTCGTCTGGGGATCATCACTACAAAGACGTTCATTGAAAAGGTAATAATGATAATAATAATAAATGGCATTTCTATAGCTCTTTACCCCGTGTAAACAGGCTCTAAGCGCTTTACAATGCCAACAATGACAACCAAAAAACTATACATTACAATGGTGGTTATATGCGACGAAAGACAATTAAAAAAGGCAATTGACTACATTAAAAACAGTTTGTCCTGATGTAAAAAGATGAGTTCGTGGCGAGATTTAAACGAAGATATAGACGTAGAACATCTAACATTTGCTGGTGGGGAATTCCAGAAATGGGGGGCTGAGAATTCTAAAGCTTGTTCTCCAATTTTACGTGATAATTTAGCCTTAATTAAAATTTGCTTATCATAATTTGATCGTAAGTTTCTTGATAGAGTATACACATTCAAGAGATCTTTGATATAAACACGATTGTAAGTAGATAGAGTTGTATAAACAATAGTACATGTTATATAAACAATTCTCTTCTCAACAGGCAGCCAATGAAGGTCATGTAAACGTGACGTACCCAATACTAATTTACTTGTCTTAAAGATTTACCTATCGGCATTATTCTGTGCCGTCTGGAGGCTATTTATATTGATCACTTGTTGTTATTCCAGTACGCTGTTTTACTTCTTTTAAGAGTAAACAGCGTTATCGCTTTCGCTATGACTGGATTAAAGGTATTTTGGGGGTATAATTCTTGATAATAACAATAGCAGTTACTTCACATACACCATCAAATCATTAGGCCTGCCTTGTGTTCACCCACTGACTCGTACACAAGTTCTGCCTTTTTTAGAAGCATACGCCTCAGCCGCAGTGGAAGAAGGTACCCGGACTATCAGTCCATTGCCACTATGATTCTTTACATGACTGGTACCAAGAGCAATAAATAAACTGAACAGAGGCTATCAGAAAAGGGTCAATAAACAAATCAATCTTATTTCAGCCACAATACAAAAATTGAAGAATATGCCACTTTATAACAACTGATGCCCTTACACGTTTCGCAAAAAGCGCAGAGAGTGGAAGACATTCAAAACGGAAATGAAAAAAGAAGCAAATCTCTATGATTTCTCATAACGTCATTAGTTTAAAAAATATATATCTAGACTTAAGCACGGTAGATTGACTTAAGTAAATGTAGGAATCACTCTACCACCCCGTCCTTTTCCCCCTCTCCTGGTGTGGATGTTGGAAAGTCAGTTCAACTCCTTCCTTCAGGAACTCCTCACGATTACTGCTTATCACATTCTCTGCCTGTCGTGGAGTTGTGATTTTTTGCATTACTTTACAATAATAGTGAATTTGATCAATATAACGTGAAGACATGATGTAGTTAATACGCTCTCTCTTTTAAAATGACATGCTCTGAAAAAAGGACAAAACGTCCATTAACTTTTATCTTAAAAAATGAGATAATCATAATATCTCCTTTATTTCACTCCAAACTTCAGGTTAAGCCTCACAAATACGTGAAAGAATGTGACGCTGCCAAGTCCATTGTGGTGGAGGCACTGCGCTTGCTGTGTGACCTTGACTGGGACGACATGCGAACTGCCGACACCTCCAACAGAATGTCAAGGCCACGGGTGCCCTATGAGCTGTTGTTTGTGCTTGGTGGTTGGAGTGGGGGGACCCCAACCAATTTGATGGAGGTCTACGACACCAAGGCTGATTCCTGGGTCGTGTCTAGATACCATGATGTCGGTAGGTCCAATCCTAGCAAGCATTAGAAACGCACCACCTCTTGAACTGCCCACGGCGTCTGCAAATCTGCATGAATCCATATAGTTTGGTTTCTATCAGATAGTCCGACTATTTATTGATATTTTAATCCTCACATCAATGTTCAAGGCAATGGTAAACCCGTATTATATGCCACTACAAAATCAATTGGTCAGAATATCCAATAGAAACCAAACTTTACGTATTCATGCAGATTTGAAGTCGCCGTGGACAGTTCAATGGGTGGTGCGTTTTTAATGCTCGCAAATTCTGATTTATTATCAATGCCTCTCTTTTTTCCGGGTGAGTTTGTGGGTGATTCGTAGAGCCCGTGGTCAACTACAACGTTACAAAGATGTTACATTGGCTCCTTTTTTTATCTCACTTTATTCGCCTCCGGGGTATTTTGGAAACAAGCCCTTCTGCAAAAAGACTGAAGCTTCCATAGATGTGATCACTCAAGGGGAATTTTTTAGTGGTCATGAAAAGCGAAGAAAAAATAATTTCTGAATAAAAAACATGGATTATGATGGTTTTCATGTTTTCGCTTTGTCATGAGATTGTGAGTTTCTAAAGATATTTGTTTTGCGCCTTTTTCGACATATAAAAGGCCGTTCACCATTACTTGAGAAGATTTCGCGTGAATCTCAAGGAACAGAATCAAGAAAACCATGAAAGTTCCAGACAAAAATATCTTGCACAGGGCGAGATTCTACCCGGCCCTCCGCATCCAGAGGCAGGTGATTTGACCACTGCGATGTGGATGCCCCCCCCCCCTCCCCCCATCAGTTGTGTGTTTAGTCTGTATATAGCGATTATGTCAAACATAATCAAGTGAATTGTAAAAAAAACTTACCCTTTGAGATTATCAAATAGTTTGAAACGTTATATAAACCTAATCATTATATTGTATTTTACCCTCCTACCGTGACAGGAGCTCGTGCCTACCATGGGTGTGCTACCATAGACCATTGCATATTCGTGATCGGAGGCTTTGATGGAGTCGAATACTTCAACAGCTGCCGCGTTTTCAGTGTTGTGACCAAACAGTGGTCTGAAATCGCTCCTATGAACTGCAAACGGTGAGCAATATGCAATATGCATTATTTGGTATTGATTAGGTAAGGTAAGGCATCCATCATTGATCCGTGAAGGAAATTATAATGTGTTTCACCAGCAAACAACAAACGCCAATCACACAGAATCATCAACCTCTCAGACACCACAAATGATGTTCAATCGTCGCCACGAGTCAAAACCAAACCACAGTCGGTGAACAATTCAACACATCAAATCCAAAAAAAAAAAAACATGATACTGCCATATGTGCTGAAAATGATGATGATGTATATTATGTCTCTCCGTGCAATGTTTGGTGAAGAATGTGATAGTGATTGTAATACTACTCGTACACATGTATGGAAATGTACACTGGGCAAGGAATTTTACTCCGATTGCCTCACTCGACCCAGGTGTAGAAATGGGTACCAATTCTCAAATGACACGGGAAAGTACTATACGATAGACCAGCGTTCTATCCAGAAAGTGACAAGTTGTCACTTGTCAGAAATCCTTTGAGTCTAAAAGGCTTAAAGAATACTATACTGGGTAATAGTGGGTAAACAGGGCCAGGAGCGTAGATCGGCGCCATAAAGCTACAAAAAAGAAAGCAGAAAAAAAAAAAAAAAGGAAGAGTCCAATATGTATTGAACCTGATGCTGTGAGAAATGTTTAATTCCTTAATCGTGTTTGTTTGTTTGATCAAACCCTTTTGATGCTGCAATGCCGTGTTAGGGCCAGCCCTATGATCAGTCATGGAAGGCATACAAGCTACCCGTCATTATGAATGCAGGCACCTCGACCACCAAGCATGCTGAACACAGAGCCGGAAATGGTATGGATGAAAGAATTTCAGACTAGCAGATGATCAAACCATTGTCTACATCACTCTTTTCGGGCACCATGAGCAATACACTGAGCAGTATTAATCAAAGACAGGCCAATGAACAAATTACTGTATCCCTTGATAAAAATGAGAGGTGTAACTACTCTGAGCAGACAGTCCTTAATTTACTCACTCGTATTATCATAAAGTAAAGTACAAGCAGGGGTCCCAGTGGCACAGAGGTACGGTTCTCGCCTCTGAAGCGAAAGGTACCGGGTTCGAATCCCGGCAGCGACAC
>JARBEQ010274798.1:0-18463 GCA_030265355.1 Tritonia tetraquetra
CCCCCCCCCCCCCCCCCCCTTTCTAGCAGTAGACCCCTCATCTTTACGACACCAAGGGAGACTATTAAGTAAATTCTGTTATTCTAGTTCCTGTTTTCCTTGTCTTTCCAAGTTCCTTCGCATTTAACAACGAGAACTGAGCGTGTCAGTCCCAACGACCTTGTGGAATCCAACTTCCACAGTACCACTATTGTACATCTCTATATGAATTTTGTACTTGTAGAGATGTTGTCTCTCGCACCTATTTATCTCGCACCTATTTATCGATAACATTTTTAAAAAGTGAGCCCAAAACTCCAAACCCACCCAAGAGAACATTTACTTTTATCTCTGAACCACAATCAACAGTACTAAGAAACTCTATTCTAACGGCTGTCTTTCCCTCTCTCCTATGGATATTTTACTGTCTGAACATAATGTGTAGTTTTCCCCCACAATACGTTACGGTCGAGACCATTCTTTGAAATCTATTGCTATTGGTGATGAAAACTGAAGTGAAATGGTGAAATAAAAACCAAACAATGATGGAAAACCTTTATACAATTTTCCAAAAGACACAGATTCAGGAGTATAAGTTGAAATGAAATTTAAGTCGGAAAAGAAAGAATTTACGGTTCAACATACAGGTTTGGGGTTTGTCTAAAATACTCGTACCAACGCATTTATAAGTAAATTATAATTCACTATAATTTGATGGTTATGAATGAGATCAAGTTAAAATGGACAGATGAGAGTGGTTACGGTTATTATCATTATTATTATTATATAAATAATATATGCCTGTGTTGTTTAGTTTAAAATGCAATATGAATTTGTAAATTATTGAAAGGTGTATAAATACTTGTTTTGATCATATCACTTTGGTTAATTAGTTTAAATAGTTAACAAAAATGAGTGATACTACCATCTCTGTAGGTCACAAACCCGATACCTTCATGATTTTAGACATTGATCTATTCGATTTATGGTCCTAAATTGAAACAATCAGAACTTCCAATCTATAGACAACGGACTAGGCCAAAGTCAAAAGTAAATTGGTTATATCATAGGTTGCTAAACCTGGTTCTCGCAATTATCATTTTTGGGGTCTGCAACTGCAACCAAAATTTTTTTATCTTTTCTGTAAAATCTTTCAATCAGCAGTTAGGTACACGTTTTGTAATCTACGATGATAATATTGTGGAGGTGTGTTATTCTAATCCACCAAATTGTGTGTGTGTTGCCTTTAACTGTTGCTCCAATATGGTGTGTTGTGTATAGAGTTGGTTATTAAATGGATGTTTGTTGTTTGTAACATGTTGTTCCAAATCCTTATACTACGGGAGCTTGCAGCAGCACGGTAGAGATGTGTTTGCATTTTGGAATGTGTAGGCTTACATGGTTGCCTTGTGAGATGTGAAATGAGGGAGGAGATGAGTGGAAAAATGACAGAAATTTTTTGCTGAGCATTGGTGTACCCTCAGCAACATGAGAATTAAATCAACTGAACAAGAGGGAAATAATGACAGGTACACAAATCTACACGGATGAAATGGAAGAGATGGCACTTTAAATATTGACACGCATACACACAGCACACCTTCGTCATCCCTCTCCTCTCGTAATATTTATCTTCTTTCTTTACCAAATAGTCTCCCAAGTCTCTTTAGTCATCTCTCACACACTCACAAGAAACACACTCACAAACAGGTCAATTTTGTATGAGATAAATGAAGATATAAAAACAAAACAACAAAGAAAAACGGCCACTTAGCAAATCAGTTTGCACTCTCGGCCTCAGCACCATTGGAATTTTCATGGGGATTGCGTCTTACTTCACAGGGTACGTAGTTATACTCCAATTCTACAACTCCCCAATCAAGATAATATTCAAAGTTTCAAAAAATATAAAGAAATGTATACAGTAATAAAAGGATGGAAGGACAGGTAATAATAGGCAAGGATGCACGACATCATTTCAAATATAACAACGGATTGAGCTACAAGAAAAATAAAACATCCCTATTGCAATAGTATAGTTTCAAGTCTCAGTTCATTCCATATCATGTCAACTATACCTATAAATATTTCCGTGACTAAAATAAAACTAAAAAAGGAAAAAAGAAAGTTAGGCCCTAAAACATTTCATTGCACTTAAAAATACTTTGGAGAGCAAAAAATAATTATGTAGCCACTTTCTAAATACGTAGAAGGTACTTTACAATAAGCAAAATCCCTAAATCTCTCTGTTGACGATTTTTTTATTATATTATTTTTTTCCAGAGGAGACCATTTACAATTTATACCCCAAAAATTCTGAATAGCTATACTCTAGATCAAAGCGAAAAACAATGTTCTACTATTACTACCAAAATGTTATTTGGCAGAGATATGACAAAGTTAATTGCTATTATTTTTGCTTTCTTCCTCACAATGAAAATGTTTCACCGAGTAAATATAAACCCTGAGGACCACAAAACACCAATCCTTACAACATCCCAGTTAGGGAGTGAGCCTGAAGTTTCCATGTTCATCAGGGTTATCCTACAACAGGACTAGTTCAAAACGGTAATTCAAAGCTACGCTACATGGAGTCCATTAAAAAAACAAGCCATGAGCATGAAGCAAGCTGGGAGATAGGCGGGGGAGAGGCAATGTGTACAAACAGTAAGCAAGCAGCCTAGGAAATGACAGAGTCAGCCTAGGAAATGACTGAGTCGGCCATATCAATCAAAGGTAAATAGAATGAGCTAACTCCAACGAACATCTCAAGAGTTAGACTGTGCTCTGCACCATTGGACAGATGAAACAAGCAAAGGACATGTACAACAATGTGAATCAAGATGTGTGTATTGTAGGACCACTCATGTAAGTGTAGAGTTCAACACGTTTCTAAATAATATCGGTGTGTAGCTACACATACAAAGTGAACACGACAGGAATACAAATTTGGAAACAAAATTTCAATTTCAACCATTGTGCATAGCTTAACTTTGAGTTTGAGACAAGAAACCAAAGCTAAATGACAGACATTTGTTAACGGAAGGTGTGTACTGTTATCTGTCGTCATTAGAATTGAGATTGTAACTGTAATGTTTTACTTGTTTGCTGCTCATGTGTGTGTTCAAACTCTAAATAGATCCATAGAAAATGCTGAATTGTATGTGTCACAAGTCTTTGTAGGGGTTACGGTAGTATCACATAATAACAAGTGTTGAGCGTTTTCCTGGAACAGTTATGAAAACTATTTATATTGTTATATGTCTTTTATTTCTTCCTACTTATAAACTTGATTTTTTCTTGTTTGCCTTGAAGAGAAAAAGCTGGCGTGTACCAATCCGAAGACTTGTACTATCATTATCAGCTTGCAGCGTTACCGAGGTTACAAGATACATCATATTTAACCAAAAGAAGCGGAAAGAAACATAATCATGAAATATATCAGGTACAGAAAAATTTATCATCATTTGTTTAAACTCCTCAAGTGGATAGATTATAGCTATTTTGGATTTTTGTTTCTTGTGACGAAAGTCTGCAGAAAGGAATCATGAAGCCTTTTAAAAACATGAATCAATTCATAAGAAGAATACTTTGATAATATTAAATCTTTGATAGGATGAGAGACTACAAAAACTTTCATGACAACATTTAAAGTAAAACACACACCACCATATATTTATTCTTTTACAGATTGATATAGATTGTATATCGTGTAGATATATAGATTTATATATAAAAGTTACAATATACCTATACAATTATCAGAACCGAAACTATGACTCAACACTTAGAGAAATCAAACTTTACTCCAAAATTTCCATTGACCATGCAAAAGAAGATAGTGATACTATCTAGTAAGAAACAAAATAAAAAATTCCAGCAAAATTTAAAACACAAAATAACGCAATCTGATGGGGGGGAAAAGGAAATGATTTCATGGGTAATAATATTCGACATGAGGAGTTTGTGTAATGTTTGAATATCTTAGCAGTCAACTGTAAAATTTAAATATATATGGCACATTTAGTTCATTTTTCAAATCGCTTTGTATAACGGTAAAAATAGCAAATTGAAGAAGAAGAAAATAAAAATACGAAGTGAATAAATGTGTGTGAAAGGTGAAAGGAAAAAAAATGACTAAGGTTATGACTGAATCTGTTCTCCATGAAAAAGTCGCAAGGTAGATTATATTATAAGTTATGGAAATTTTCACTGGTTGGAAGAATTTGGGTTTGACCAATCATGACCTTGGAACCTAAGTTATGGCACAAACAGAAAAAAAATAAAAATACCTGCTTGATTTAAAATCCAAAGTATTTCTTAAAATTTGGTGTTTTAAAAAAAAATTACAGTTCATCTTTATTGTCCTCACTCTGTTGCCACGTTTTGTAGGAGTCGTCATTGTGTCTATTCTCTACAGCCAATTCCAATATGCACTCCTGACAGCTCTGTGAATGCAATTGTTTGTGGCAAGAATAGTTGACACTCTCCATAGCACTCACGTCAAGATCAGTTCCCATTATGAGATTTGCATGTATGTGACCATGACTGAGCCATCTGCTGTATAGCATAGAGTCTAAAACTCACAAGCTTGGCAGCGTTTTTTTGGTCAATAGCCGTAGGTGGTAGTGTTAAATGTGGCAGGCAGACAGACCTGGCAAACATTACAGACCTGGCAAACATTACCCACAGCAAGCGTTTATAAAAAAACGATTTCCCAAAGAAACAGAGAATGGCACTGGAGAAGGCCCATTTGTACTAAATTCAATTTTATACATGTGTAAAATAATAAAAGTTTTAAAAGTATGGCACGAATATAAATCTTGGTGTAATATAATATATCATATTGGCAGCTGTTAAAATATTCACTCCACAGGAAGCAAGGACAGCATATCCATGGGTACCAGTTGGTCTGATTAAAAATTCCTGCAAGAGTATTTATAATTTCTTAATTTCCTGTTACCAACACGTTTTCACAACAAAGATAATCTTCAACCCAGTGCTCAAATTTCTGGCAAGACAATTTTCAGAATTTTCCTTTTCCTGCCTGCCGGAAATTTCCGGCAATCTGGCAACCTTGTGTATATCCTTAGCTTCAACTTCAACCACTCTTGTTTAGTTGTCTTTTTTGTTTGTTTGTTACAAACCATACAAAGCAACATCAATGTCGAAACTGTTCATTTTCTTTGGTCTGAGTTTTTGTTAATCATAATCCCAAACTACTGAAATGTTATTTGATACTAGTAAATGTACACACACTTCATGTTAAACAAGATAAGGGTTTCACCACATGCATAATCTCAATACATTATGCAGGCTATCAGTACATTACCAAGACTCAAAAAAAGAGAAAAGTGGAAAACAAATAAAATAAAATATAATTTTTTAAAAGTAAAAAGAAAAGAAAATGCATGCTTCTGTCAGCCTACTCACTCGTTTTTATGAACACATTACATAGAAAATACCCTTGACGCTGTAACCCTGTGACATTTGTAACATTTAAAACACTAATTACAAAGATGAAACAATGGTTCATGGTGCCAACACGTGGCCCAAGATGCGAAAGACAAAAGTTTAGTTTATATTAAAAGTTAAGAAATCAGATTTGAATTGTCTCCCCATTCATTTCATTTCATGGCAGATGTGGTGAATATTCACCTTCTTCAAACGTTTTTCACACCATGAGATTCACTCGTTTCATTGTAGCATCCACCAGGAAATTGCAAAGCGAGAGAGCATTGCCCACCTAAGTATGCAATATCAACAGTGATATTTCCATTTGTTGTGTTGCCTGCCTCTACATTTTCTAAGGATTACTATAGCAAAGAGATATGATGTAGTATACGATACATTGCTGCCAATTCATTAAAACCTTCCATTTCATATTTTGTTGTTATCCAAACCACATCATACCCACAAGGAGTGTTGTGGCCAGCTCCATGTCCAGCATTGCTGATAATACAGAGCTGGAAAAACTCTGGATCAGGTCGATAAGGCACGTAGGTGATCAGCCCACTGCACCCTGAACCTTCAATGGCACGAGCATCACATTTTTAGGTGTTGCCCAAGTTTTTGGCAATAACAATATCTACTGTTACCTTGGTGGTAAACCCCTCAGATGTAAAGAAACTGAGCAGGATCTTAAACACAAATGATGTGTTAACTGTATTATTATAGAAGACAGTCCAGTCTTGAACGACTAATCACCGACTATTGGCAGCTATACATGTATGTACTAGTCTAATTTTTCAAGGAGTGTATGTAGTACGTTGGCCATAAATCCGTTTACCTTGAGTTACCTACCCATTAGTATTGTATTATTATTAGAACGAGAGTCCTCGATAAAATTTGTATTTTTCATACTGTTATTGTTATAAATTCTTCATCAACAAAAAGCTGTAGGTACTTCTAGCAGGCATGTGTGGATGCAATACACTCAAAGGTAGAGAGTGAATTCTAAAACATGGGAAAATTTTGGGTGAAAACATTTGATTGTGGGAGTCGAGAGATGAGAAGCAGAATATAAGCAAGAGGCATGCAGATACAGGCAGAGATATTAAATAAAGCAAGCGAGAAAGCAGAAACCAGTTACAGAACTGAAACATGTAGGACAGCAGACAATTTCATTGGACAAGCAAATCGTTAAACCAAACAGCGGGACAGTACGGTACATTGACAACAGGTATTTTCTCGGTACATCTCTGGCTAGAATCATTATTAAACACAAATATGAAGCAACACAGAAGAAGCATAAAACATCCATGTAACGTTTATTCATTGTTTTAAAAAATATACACGAAAGTTTGTACAATAGGGTGGAAAACCAAGAAATACAAAGTAAAGCTTGAACTATGAAATAGTTTAAAATTCTCAATTTTAAAAACCCTCAATTTTTCTCCCTAAAATTTCTTTTTTTTTCTTCCAAAACATACCTAGGACATGGATATTACAATAAACAAACAAAAATATATGAGATTATAAAAGAAAGAAAAACCCCAGCAAGAACATGAACCTGAATTCTTTTTAAAAATCTTAAAACATTTTTGATAAAGAGCATCCATTACTACAACGACTCTGTCTTTCAAATTTTACCTTTACCTATTTGCTTCCTTGATTGTCTCTGCTGGTACCTTTTGGTGACCGGAATATTTCAATACACTCAACACGTGTGAATAACCTTCCTATCTCCTCTCTACAACCAAACAGGAATTCAAAACTGATATGAGAGGCATCGGCCAAATCTTGGCATGGCCGATGAGGATTTTCAGAGATTTCAAGAAATTCATCTGGAGTCTTCCATCCCTGTTACAGGTGGACTTTTAAGAGGAGGAGCCATCTTTGATTGTCGCAATGTCCTCATTATATTTCCGTGTCAAAAACAAAGCTATGCTACATTTCACCAGTAATATGTCAAACAAGTTCCATCATTTCCGTGTCAGATCTGTTTGAATTTCCATAAAATTGACATCGTTTTCAAAATTTTGTTGATCGCGAGGAACTTTTCAGAGAATACAGGCTCCCAATCTATTTTTACGGCTACAATCAAAGACCTGATAGCACACAACAGTCTGAAATGTCTATGTACCCTGTCACCTGGACACTCTTATTTCGCCCTCACACTACAATAAGATAGAAGGTTCCTGCACAGTAACAAACATAGACCACAACACCAACTCTATTGTGCCGAGCTATTTCTAGCATTAGACTTGACCATGTGGAAATTCCAAATTGAATTGAGACAAAGTTCCCAAAGTTTGACAGCCAGCACAGTAGATGGGTGTGTGTGTGAAGACAAAACAACAGACAAAACAAAGCAATGCTTTAAATTTAAACTGCTGCAATTCTATGCTTTGTAAAAGCCAGCGCTGAAGCGTGCAAAAGGCCATGCAAGTTTGGGTGTGAAGCTTGTCAGCAGATGCAACAACCAGTTCAAAACAGAAAAAGATTAAAAAAGGAATAAAAATTAAACCCACCCCCCCCCCCCCCCCTCCAAAAAAAAAAAAAAGAGGAGAAAAAAAAAAGAAAGATTAAATTCAAACTGGGTGAATTGAATTGTAAAAACCTTGAAAGCAATACATCCTATCAACGATCATAGAGACACAAATGTATCATCACATTACATGTCGTCATCAGTGGTGGTTCTAGAGTCTTGTTTCTAAGTGAGAACATTCCTGTTTCATATTGTCATGAACATCAGAAGCAAACAACTAAATCAACAGGTCTGCTTAATTTAGTATTCATAATATCTTTATAGCACAATTCAATCACTGGATAACAAATACCTAACGTTACACATTTCATGGGACAAACAAACAAATACCCAACGTTACACATTTCATGGGACAAACAACCAAATACCTAACGTTACACATTTCATGGGACAAACAAATACCCAACGTTACACATTTCATGGGACAAACAAACAAATACCTAACGTTACACATTTCATGGGACAAACAAACACATACTGTCAATTAGGACATCAAACGTAGAACAATGTTCTTACGCATCTTCCTTCCTAACTCTTTTCATGTTTCGTTATTAATCATTTCTTATTGTTAACTTTCACTTGTAAGGCAAAACCTGAGGCTATGGCACAATTTAATTAATATTTTCTTTTCTCTCGATTCTACGAAGAGATGTATATAAAAAAAAAAGATTACCATTTTCAAAATCTACCGACAAGCACCTTTAGATATGTACACACAACACAAATCATAATGATAATAAGAAGAACAATGAATAGAATTCCTACTACAAAAGTACTCATCCACCAAAGTGTGTCAAGTTTTTCATCAAATAAAAGAGGTGGGTAAAATATGTTACATAAAAATTAAAAATATAAACTCAACGCTTATAAAGATATAAAACAAAAGCACCAAACACAATCTGCACCAACTAATAGCAAATAGCGACTCTTTTTCTATAATTAATGGGTCAGAGATAGATAAAATTATTTCAATGTTAGTCAAGAAGAAATAAAATAAAATTCCTGACCCTTTCAAGAAACAAAATTTTGTGAAATTACACGAGTTGAATCACTTTCTTGAAATATTTCCTTCCTTTAAGTTAAAAAGTTTTTAAAAATGGCATCAAAAGAAAAAAGACTAAAAAACGCCTTTCTAACAAAATAGGAAGAGAGAGAGAGAAAAGGTAAGTAAAAAATCCAGAGGAATATAAATGGCAAGGCCGAATATGTAAGTTTGTTGGTAACAAAATATTATTATATGGGATAATACACATGTTTTCTGGTTAAAAATCTGTCCTGTCTTTTTGTGAATACATCAATAAAACATCTTATCTTATATTTTCTAATTATTTTTGTTGTTATTGAGGAAAATAAAAACATTTTGTACAAAATACACATCTCATTATAGCATGATCAATTCAAGAAATGAAATAGACAAGTGAAAAAAAACCTGAACGATAGACAAAGACTGTAGACAGGGCATCATACAGACATATGATTGAGATATGGATACAAGTAGGAGCGCAGGTATTCTAGCCAAATGTGATTCCATGCCAGAGGATATAGCAACATCACATACACAAATCATAAGACCGCATGCACACCTCAACGACATAAGGAATCAAACATCTATGAGTTTGTTACGCTGCCAAAGTGTGCACGCCGCCTTACACCACCATCACCAAATAAAAGGCTGTATACAGACTGTCAATGATAGAACATATATACAGTTATTCATTTGAGAACGGTAGATTAAAGCATGGGAAAGGGGGAATGGCAGAGTGAGGAAATGCAATGTACAGTTCATACTCGGTACACACACACACACACCTTAAAGCCACGGAGACGAAACAAGCGTGTAAAGGAAAAAAAATAATGAAAAAAAACGCATAAAAATAGATATGGCGGCATTACATAAAAGCGAGTGCAAAAAGCAAATCAGGAGCTGGTATGTCATGTTCCATACCAGCAGGGGCGGGAATGGGGAATTCAAACACGAGATAGGAGGAAACATTACCAGAGATACGTACGACAGTCTCCGACAGTTTTGGTTACCAAAATAAAATGGAAAACCCATTCTTAACACTTCAGAAGTCTATCCCAACAATTCCAAATTTGCGAGGATCATGACCTTAAAAATTTAATGGCAACGCCCAAAAAAAAAACCCCCCAAAAAAAACTTTTTTTAAAGTTTTCGTTTTCTTTCAATTTTCACAGAGCTGACAACTAGAAACTTGAAGAATAGCAGAAAAGTTGTTTTTTTCTTCTCTTTGTTTGTTTGTTGCTGTTTTACGGCTCTATTGACACAGGTAGGTCATTTCAGCACCCGCCACGCGGTTTTTTTCTTTGTTCGCTCATAACTCAACTGTCTGACTGTCGTACACATCGCAATGAGAACTTGTTCCACTTCCACTATATTCATTTAACGTTTTGAACTTATGAAAAGATAGAGGAGATTTCAGGACAGGAAAGCCTAAATGTTTAGACAATGCAACGTTTTTCAGAGTAAAGACCTACAGAGAAGACCGAGAGGTTAAAATATAATATTATATGTTGAGATAAACAAACGTTATATATATAAAATATGGCAACTTATCTTGGTTGTTACATCAAACATTGGCATTTTACATACACAAAGTATTCACTCATTACAAGTAAATACTACTACAGCATTGAAAATAATCAGACCTTGTTGACAATCTATTCAATCATGAAATGTTACAATCATTGTACATCAAACTATCTATGAAATAATCTCATTTACGTACATTATCCAAGTGAATATTCATTAACATCATCATAATTTTTCCCTCATGATGAATTAATTAAACCAAAAAGGAATCATACATGAATACAATAGGTTCACTATTAACTTCAAACAGAATGAATAAACAATGTTCCATGTTGTCCAACATTGCAAGCAAAACATTCAAATCTATAGATTAATAAAGAGCCGAGGACTTTCCAAAATTCAAGAAATCCAGGAAAATCAGTATTTAGACCATAACAATGGAAATCAATTTGCTGATTTTCTAAAAGACTCAAAATTAAGTGACAATGGACTTTAACAAATCTGCTTGCAATACAGAAAGTCATGTAGCAATGTGAGAAAAACAATAACTTGACACGAACTGGAGTTACAGTATATGGCATATCATGGAAAAACAATGACGAAGAAAACTACATTTAACCCATCCAAAACTGTGATATGTTTACATCGGTCAAACTTTTTAAAGATTTCAATGAAGGCATTAAAGTCAAGTTTGAAACAAAAAAGAAAAACAATTATGATAAATACAATTCAAGGCCTGCGATATCATTTTTGCTTTACTTATTTTCTATTGTGTGTGTAAAATGTAAATTTTCATAAAATGCTACAGCTGAAAATTGACTCTTTAATATTTTTTCATTTTTTTCTCACAATTCAGTGAATTTAGCTTGAAAGATTAATGGTGTGTATAGCCAACACTTGAGAAGCAGTTAAAGAACTTGAAGGGGATGCAGCAATGGGGGAATGGCACAGAATGTGGCATGCAGGACAATCATCATCCCAACACCGTAGCAGATGCAGGAGGTAATTAAGTCGTGGAATATGGCAGCTATGGGACTCATTTTATAACTCGTTAGAATGCGTAAATACATAGACGGCATTGCAGCAGGTGTGCGGGCAAGAAATTGTACACATATTCATAAAATCATCATGAGGTACCAGGTACCAAGGATTATGTCTATTCAAATCATTACAATTTAGACACGTAATAGACCTATAGGTCATAATAATAATAATAATGATATATACGCTTCGTGGCTCCAATATATCCATTTCTATCATCCTAACAATAGGGAGAGAAAAAAACATTATTCCTTAATCTACACATCTCAAACAGATCCTAACCTTTGTAGCTCTAATACCATGCTCAATTCTTTTTTTAAAAATGTTTTATTATAAGTAATGTCTTCATTCTTATGTGAAATGAAAATTAAGAGAGACGGGAAGTATTATTTTTAAAAAAATTGGCATAGAAAGACTTCAGGAAAACGGCCTTGACACCACAGGGAAAAATAAAAGGTTGAAAAGGAATGATGTGTGATATCCATGACATATTGTAGTGCGTAAGCACCATTTCTTGTATCCAATAGGGTGAAATCCTAATCAAATACATGGAATTCAGATGACCAGGGATTTGAAAGGTTCAGGACAGGGGAAACCAAGAGTGGAAAACAGAAATAATAAAGGAATTTGAAAAATGAAAAGTAATAATGAGGCATGAATAAGTTATGCATGATATCAACAAGAAAATAATGTGACACTGATGAATATTCATGAGCAAAGGCTTGAAAGAGATAATAGGGATAAGACAACATTAAAACATGACATCGGTATGAATATGTATTTTATTCTAATCTTTTCCCCTCCTTTTTCTTGAATTCTTTTCTCTCTTTCCACCTTATTAACCTCATGAATATGTCTACAAACTCTTTCAACCCTCAAGCAATCATATTTCCTTTCCTTTCGATATCCATTGCATTACGAGTTAAAAAGAGCACCCCGTCTACTCTCAATCCTCGATCCAAAAACTACCTTAGTATCTCTCAGCACAGAAAGACTTGAAATTTTGGAATAAACTTTTTACTAAAGCAAGAAATAATTTTTTTGGGGAAAAAATCCAATCACACATTTTCATCTAATTTCCTATATAGCCTACTGAATAAAACGTCCATTTCACATTGAAAAAATTAGAACCCAGCCAAAATTATTTTTTCTTTTTCATTCACACCATTAAAAACAACAAACTGTTATAACATACATGCATAGCTAAAAAAAAATGCTTACTCTATTTTCCACTTTCTTGAACTCAATATTCCCATGGGAACTTTACCAGGAATGGGAAATAACGAATCAAAACAATTCACCTAAGAGAAGTTACCGATTTTACAGATAATGACATCATATGGTGCACCGTACCAACACTGGTAGGACTTGGAGCAAATCGGAGAGGGATTGGATTTTCTTTTCCAGGCAAACCATATCCATATTTGGTAAGAGAGAGAGAGAGTAAATGAGGGGCAAATTAAAGTGTTGTCAATATCTTATAGTTACTGATTCTAAGAACTGATCCATACCCTGTTCCAGATCTTGTCTTTTATTGATTATTGATAGTGAGGAATATGGGTAAAACCCAAAGACTACAACTACTACTGCACAGAATGGTCTTCTGTCCACATCCGGTCATTCTATCGGACACAAATGTTATCACAAAATCACTACCGTGATCAAAGATCAAAGGTTTACGCATGACTTAAAAATAATCCTAAAATGCTGGAGAACAACATCAATGCCGATTTCTGAGGGATACTATTCAAAACCATATTATATATTTCAGAAAATAGTCATCAAATTTTCACCCCATTCTACTCACACTATCATCTAGATGAAAATGACATTTAATACACAATTGTTTTGAATGAAAGGGGATCTGTCATCCCTGTACTAAGGAAACCTGTCCAAACACATAATCCTGTATCTACTGTTGAATAGATCACATCACACTACAAGAAAGACAACTACCCTAGGGAGGGGGATAAGACAGGAATCGGGAAGGGGGTGAGGGGGGCATGGTTCACATAGGGGGCGGAAGTTTTGATCACAAACACAACATGGGAAATGATGTAAGTATGAACAATATACAAGAAATGTCAAATGTGAATTTTTTAAAAAACCAAACAAAGGTCATGAACTAAAAAGAAACCCAAAAAATGTTTTTAAAAAAATTAGGTGATATTTACAACACACGGTCACCATGAATACATGAAATAAAAATCCTTGAATTGAATACATAACAATATTTCTTACAGTCAATACAAACTTGGTCATAGGAATAACCAACAACTAGAAATAATAATAATAATTATAATAATAATAATATGTATGTATGTATAGTATATCATCCAGTCATTATAACAAGGTCAAGGTGAAGTAACAGCATAAAAAATAACACATCAACCCTCGAGTAAGTTGACTGTAACAACCCTATAGGGCTATGGCACTGAATGTATAGGGAGAATGGTGGATGTGCTACACGCCTTACACATCCAAGTAATATTGTAACAACACAACAACAATGATTATAGTCATGATATTGACAGTAATTATAATCATTAGCACATTGATTCATTAAATCATCATCATGGTCATCAAAATACTAATGACATTAAGACAAAGACACGGAAATACCACACAAAATCATTCTCACTAATATGGCATTCGAGTAATTAGAACGTGTACTAATGACGCTCACTTCAAACAATGCCTCACACGCCTCCTATCGCACGTCAGATTGATTGGAACGGATAACAATAACCCACTGAAATTAACCAACATTCCCATTTCACCTAACAACACTCCTTCCTATCTTAAACATAGGGAGGGGAAAAACCCAACCAAAAAAAAACAAAAAGAGAAACGAAAAATAACGAAACACTTTGAGTGTTATTTGGAACTTACAAAGATATATATATATATATATAAATATAAATATATACCCTCCTTAAACATGTCAGCTTATTATGTATGTATTTATGTAGATACACCAACAAAAAAATGTTAGAAAATGAATATCAACAAAAAAAAATTCTTTCCAGTACTAGCAGGGTAACTCTTACAGAAGTTACAAAAGTGAAATGAAATCAATAGACCACGAAATGAGGATCCATCCTTGTTACTGAAATATTCATCTTTCCATAACTATCAGCCATCAAAAATTGATTTCTGTCAAAGTCTTTGAAAGTCGACTAAATGAAAGGTTACAATATCATGGTTGAATAGTTCAATAATAATTATATGGTAAAACAGAAAATCTTTTGTTGGAAACTAAACGTTATTAGTGAAGATAATACGTAAATTCTGTTGATAATAAGATTAAAGCGTTATTTCGCTAACATCTTTTTAAAAAACTAAAAACCTTCCACTCCATGAATAAAACATGTGACCAAATAACTGACAATAATGTATTCTCACCATTATAACCAATATAAGACATAATAATAATGATGATGATGATGATAATAATAATAATAATAATAATAATAATAATAATAATAATAATAATAATAATAATAATAATAATAATAATAATAATTAGATACATAATATAAAATGGTAAAATGCATATATAAAATAGTCTGGTTATAATAATATATCTACACAAACACACATAATCAAAAACTACCCAATTCTAACACACTCAAACCAAACATATCAATACAAAGACATTATAACCATCAAAATATCATGACAGCAAACCAAAGATCAACAACAAACAATATGTTGTATTAAAGGCATTACAAATGAATTCTACAACTGTTTTGTTTTTTTCCATTCCAAAGTCTGTGGTTAACTTTTATAAAACCAGTATTTCATATTTCACCCTTTTATACTCAATTTAGAGAGGAATACAAACAAAATTAATAACTATATCTAATGTGAATGCAAGCTGGTTTTACTTGCTCCCTTACTAATTCTAGTTTCAAAGTTTAATGTTGGTTTTCAACGCCCTGTTCCGAGCATAGTAAGGTGGCTCCACAGGCGATCCCACGGGACTTTACAACAGATTTCATATGTATCCCCACGGGACTTTACAACAGATTTCATATGTATCCCCACGGGACTTTACAACAGATTTCATATGTATCCCCACGGGACTTTACAACAGATTTCATATGAAACCTCCTAAGCAAAAGCCTTGGAAATTCAGAAAATTGAACAAAAATCCTCTTAAACCGAAGGGCTTTCCATCCAAAATCAAAGGACAACTACCCTCCCATAGATTCCCCATTTGAATTCCAGAGGGGCATCTAATCAATGATTTTAAGTTTGAAATCCTAAGGAGAAAAGGGGGGCTAGAAGTACTGGTTTTATAATAGTTGATATATTCATGGCATGAGCAGACCTTAACTCAAAGGTCTCTGAATGTATGCACCAATTTACTTATGGCAATTAGAACAATAGAAAGACACAGATTGACAGAGAGAGACTGATAGAGAGAGAGAGAGAGAGAGAGTTGAAGACAGAAAAAGACATCAGAGGAAAGATATGGCAATAAATGGCCTTTGTCTTGGAAAAATAAAATGTTAGTCACACAACAACATTTGAAAAATACAAAATAATTATCCAATCCTCTAAAACTTCCCGTTTAGTACCTGTGTATAAAAATCCATGAGATGGCAAGATCTGAGTGAGTTTGTCAACCTTCCTCTGCCACAACGAAACACCTTTGTCTCCACCTGTACCACCTTTATAGTCAACACAGTCGTGCTACAGTGACAATGCCCAAAGGGACACACACACACACACACACACACCACTGCCATCAATGATGCCAGATGGTGCTGAACAGTGCAACAGCCCATTAAGGGTTGAGAGATGGTGCTAAACAGCGCAGCAACACCGAATAGCATTTATCCATCGTTACAACTGCTGTATTATGGTTATTTATATATTCTTTACCTTTTCCTGTCTCATCTTTCGGTGTCAGGATTATACTTATCATATTTTAATGATTCATTTTTCTTTGAATACATATATGGCTTTATTTGAATGCCGTGTATACACTGCCAAAGATGAGAGCTATCAGTGACTGGTTGGTGCTGTCATAAACAACAAAGATAGTCTGAATGATTTACTCGTACTGTCTGAACCTGTATGATCTATAACAGTGTCAAACAACAAGTATATCACTCATCAACTCACAGTGTGACATACCAGAACTCTACAATATAATATACTCGAGTTTTATAGCTAAACTAGAAAGTCTCATTCGTATTTTCTTTCTGTTGAATGCAATAGACCTCCTATCCTTGTTCTATCGCGTTGCTGGAGTAAAAGGCTTGAGTGATGGCATCATAGCAGTCAAGCACAAGTGGCTGTGGAGATTGTGATAAGAGCTGTGGTGGCGGTAGCAGTAGTAGTTGTAGTTGTAGTTGTTATTGATGTTGTTCCATCTTCCTAGGAGGGAGGCAGTTCTATGGGAATGTGGTAGTACTTACAGCGAGAACGCTTACACGCTTGTCGAGTGACAAAATCCCGGCACACAGTCACTCGGTCATTGGATACTTCTACATAGTCTGAATGGTCAGAGGATGCCATCAAGGATATGGGAAGGGGATGGGATAAAGGATAGAGGGGTGTAAATGGCAAACAAACAAAAAATCAGAAAACATCAGTAGTCGTAGTAGTCGTAGTAGTCGTAGTAGTAGTAGTAGTAGTAGTAGTAGTAGTAGTAGTAGTAGTAGTAGTAGTAGTAGTAGTAGTAGTAATAGAGATGCCGGTGATCGAACGGTTAGTGCGCTGAACTGGTCAGCGTGGTCAAGCTACATTGATCCTGATCAGTGTCTGGACGGGTGGCCACTCGGGCGCTGTGCTCTTAGGTAAGGCACTTCACTCTGATTACCTCACTCCACTTTGGTGTAAATGAGTACCCGGCCGAGGGCAGTGAATGATCTTGTCAGAATGCTAGTGCTGAAGTGTCTAACAGGCACCTCGCACTGTATACTCCTCATGGAGTTAAGAAGGATACATGAGTGTTATGGCCTGCCAGGGGTTTAACTATACATTGTAAAGCGCATAGAGCATGATGAACTTAGTGGATATGCGCTATATAAGTGCTACGCTTTTCTTCTTTTTTAGTAATAGTAGTAGTAGTAGTAGTAGTAGTTGTAGTAGTAGTAGTAGTAGTGGTAGTTGTAGTAGTAGTAGTAGTGGTGGTGGTAAGAATGGTGCTGCTAAAATAAATAAATGGATGACCAGTACTACACTTTCGGCCCATTTGGGGGGAAAGCAAAAAGTCTGAAATCAGACAAAATCTGAAAGATTGACACCCCTGGGATATGGAAGGGGTTCATCAACTGTGTGTCAATGTACATCTATAAGAAAAAAACAGTCAGTTGTTGACAGACGCAAGAAAAATTTGACCCTATTCTGCAAAAGAAAGCTTGTGAATGATTCCAATTAAGAAACTTATGTTGATCACAATAAAAGAAGAAAGCTTCTTGTTACTTATAAAACAAATGATAGATACTGTCATTAAAATACAAAACTTAGATTATGCATTGCTCAACCTATTTCTTTGGTGGTGATTTTAAAAGCGATGGTAATAAGAATAAAGAAGTGGAATTGAACTTTTTAGTTGTGAGCCCAATACCATTTACCTCAAATTATCTACTGTGTACATTTACTAACTTTTAAAAGGACTTAAATATTGACAGTTTCCAGATCAAAACATATTTTGTCACCAAAAAAAATGGCAGAGAAACGAATGTTTATTTGAATGTCAAAGTTGTGATAATATCAAAAGCTGAGGAAAGAATGAGCTATAGATAAAAATCAAATAAAGCAAAGACATTAAAAGTGTTTGAGTTTAACGCCCTTTTTAACACATAAAGGTCATATCAAAGGCGGTTCAACAGAAGTTGAGAAGATTCCATGTGAATCTCCAGGGCAGAGCCTTGAAAACTCTG
>JARBEQ010274909.1:0-18454 GCA_030265355.1 Tritonia tetraquetra
TGTTTGGTATAGCCCTCAAAGTCATTAGACCACTCAAGCCTCTCCACCACAACAAGGTGTGCCATAAAGGAGAGGTCCATTTTCCTATGGCTATTTTTCTGTGTTTTTCTGGCACTTTAATATTTTCATACCTTGCTTGACACTAAAGATAGGGATTCACCAAAGATGCTGAATGGATTACACATTCTACCGTCTTTGTGTATCACCGAGAGCGAACGTGAGCGGAGCGGGGCTTGCGGGGCGAACAAGATCAAAACATAATAAGCAACGAGGCGAGTGGCCATACTCACAGCGAAAGTCTTGGCCTTAGAAAGCGTGTCGTTACGGTCAACCATCTAATGTTTAGGGTCACATTAATATAAATAGCGAAAAAGATCAAAGGAATTTGCCGTTGTGAAATAATGGCAAAAGCTACATGTTTCTAGAGTATAATCGTTAACGTCACTATGACTGCAAGCAACATTTTAAGAAAATCAAACGTTTTACTGTCTTTGAGAAAATCGTTGGTTTGTGTGTCTCACGAGTTTGTGAACGGACTATAGAAATTGAAATCAATATGTGCAAAGTATATTGACATTCATACCCCATTACAGTACAGCCATCAGAATAAAATGAAATAATAACATAATATATACATTTTATTTCCTTTTCTCCTTCTCATCACAGACGACAATTGTCCTGCACTGCTAAATACCTGAAACAGACGTCACCCTCACGTGACTACTGCTCGCCCAATTTCTACCTGACGCCAAGCGTTACCGTGGAGACGCAGCTATCCCTTTGTGCCTTGGAGGATAACTTCCGGATTCGTCCCTACAGTATTTACAAAGAAGAGGCGTGGTCATATTTGACTGAAGCCACGCCCAGGTTAGCGACAGACTCGTCTCTCTACGAATCTATGTCCCCTTCCTACCACCAACACGACAACGAAGTTCTTCTAAACCCAAACCAGTTGGCGGAAAGCGGGTCTCAGGCAATATATACAACACCATCAACGTCTTATGGTGACAATTTCTACTCGTCTCACTCCCTGCCAGTGGAAAGTATCAGGGGAGAGCAAAACCAAACCAAAGGTAAAAAAGACGTGAAATATAAAGACAAAATTAAACCAACACACAAAAAACGCCCGTGTGTTGATCCTGTGACAAAGGAAACAAATCCTCCCTATGTCCAAATACCAAGCCTTCATGACTTTTCCGACTCCACATACGAAGAGTGCAGTGCTGGTGTAGAACTTCATCAAAATGAAACGATCTCACACCAACCAGACGTAAGCGGACGGAGGGGCGTCGTGAAAAAATGTCGAGACGCCGGAAATCGAATGATGGATAGATTATCTCGTAGCAACAACGCCAAGTCTTCCACGAGCCCATCCGTAGCCAAAAGTTTTCCACTGGAAAGACCAATCCGAGCCTTAAGACTTTCCCTAAAAGGTTTTCGTTCCTTTGGCCAAAGACGCCTTCATCAGAGATTCGAAACTCCTGCAAAATCAGAAACGCCCGCCCACGCTCACGTGCCCTTGTCTATGTCCGAGAACGAGCACAGCTGACCAAGATGACCACGAGCTCATTAGCCCAGTGAATACACGTTCAAATTCTATTATGTTATGGATAGGTCTTGGGACGTCAATGCAGTACAAAGGCCGTTTTTTTTTTACATTTAACATATTATAATCATTGTGGTTCCGGCCAGCATTTACGAGACAAAGTGCCTTGCCCAGGGAGGAGGTGAAATGTGTTATTCCATCTATCTAAAGAAAAAGTGATAGTTGTCAAGGACTACTTTTATTACTCGTAATTGGTTTTATTTGTTCAAAGAACTTAGACGTCTGAAAATAAAAATATACAAGAACAAATTATGTAACTTTATTCTCTCATACAAAAGTTGACATCTTGTCAGTTTATATAAGTTCCCACTATGCGCCAAACCATTGAGGGATTTCCAAATCCATCCAGCCATAGCCCAGCTATTCTTCCGCGACAAGAGAAACCTGACCATTTAGGATTGTTTCCTCTTCAAAGTGTAGTGTAACGGCAACATTCGCATGTTTAATTAAATGGAAGTAACTAAGCAACCCTCATGTGACGTATTCAGTGTGCCAATATTAGGAGATGTGATTCGTTTCCCTCTACGCTTCGCATGTGCCCATGTCAAAAATGGTGGATTAGATTCTCTTTGGTGGTACTAAGTTACTTAGGCAACAGTAGGCAGTTCCCATGATGCTATATTATTATGTCTGGCTTACCAAAGATGGATACCGGCAGGAGTTATATCTCTTAAGTAGTCTTTGGATGTCGATTGGTTGGAAATGTTGTAATTCATTTACAAACAATATATAAGATAGAATGAACCAGCATCCGACCTTTTGGTAGTATGGTTATTGATAAAAATTATATCAATTGGAAGAGATTTTTTATTGCGATTGAATCGTGGACTTCCAATGTAAATATGATTCGTTGAATAAATCTAAGAAGACATACAACCATTAATGTCATAAATTGAATAAATCATGACTTGTCATTTTGTATGTCTTTCGATAATGTAGACTTCCTGTGCTGTCTTTGCAAAGGTGGGACATTTTACCTTTTTATATCATAATATTATAATAACCTCTCCTTTGTGACCGACCTTGATGCGGTGGATAGGCTTGAGTGGTCTAAATCTAATGACTTTGAGGGCTATACCAAACAGGTACAACCATACTGGGAAGGCCTCAAATAAAGATCCAGATCAAGAGGTCACAGGGCCCGGTAAGGGGCCCAGAGGGGGCAGCCCCAACACTTATCTAGGGCACAGTGGGGTAATCTCCTACTTACCCGAACCAAATGGATTCAAAGCAATAGGCATATGCCCGACTCAGGGGTTGATTACACGGTGACGACTCATGCATGGAAAAGGAGAGGATTTAGGCTTGTAAAGGCAAAGAGGATGCCACTAAATAGGGATCAATGGCGAAAGTTTGTGTATCATGCATAAACCTTACACCGAAAGGTACCAAAAGGTTATTGATAAAGAAAGAAATATAATAAAATAGATTTTTGATTTTAGCCCCCAGTTTTTACTATGGCTGAGGAGGTGACCACAAGGGCAACAGATTGTTAACTGACCTTATATATTCTATCATCAATACTGTTCAGTGTATTGCTCATGGTGCCAGTAAAAGATGATGGGCACAGTGGGCTGATCACCTGCTGGTTTGCCACATGTGGCGGTATGCACCATTTGTAGCAGAACACGGGACTGCCCCCACCACTGCATTGCGGTAACAATGGGGCGAGATGCATTTGAAACAGTTGTGATAAACAGATTTGCAAAGTCTGAATCTGAAATTGGTATACTTGAACAGCAAAAGATATTATACTTCGACTGCTACTAACCAAAAGACTTGCTTCAAATCGCCATCTGTAGTCCTACTAACTATATCTACACATTCCAAAGTTAGAACGGGATCAATCTGTTTACTAGTCTATATCTAGGTATTTGCATAAGAATAAAAAGAGTTGTAGCAAAAAAATAATATTCACTCTCCTGGAAAGCTTGAATGAACACACGATAAAAAGAAAGTATACACATTTCAATTTTAAACTGATGCTATTTAACATCCTCTCCTTTGTGACCCACCTTGTGGTAGAGAGGCTGGAGTGGTCTAATGACTTAAAGGGCTATACCAAACCGGTACAACCATATTGGGAAGGCCTCAAATGAAGATCCAGACCAAGAGGTCATAGGGCCCGATACGGGGCCTTGGGGTGGCAGCCCCACCACTTATCTAGCACACAGTGGGCTAATCTCCCACTTGCCCGAACCAAATTGATTCAAAGAAATAACCTTACACCAAAAGGTACTAAAAAGGTTATTGATAAAGAAAGAAGAAAGAAAGCTATTTAACATAATTGGGAGTAGTATTCGCTGTGCTAGCTCAACACATTTTTTGTCACAACACATTTGTTGTCCTGTGGCTATGACAATGGTCACCGACCACGATATGCACGCGCTGTTTTGACCAAAACTACAAATTATGATCTGCAGGATGAGTATAGAATTTTAAAATAATAACGTTGGGTACATGTTTGAGTTTGACAAATGAAACCAAGTTTAAAGTTTAGTTTTAGTCAGCATGTTACTTTGCCTCGCCTTAATTCAAACGAAAAGGCTCCTGCTCAGGCTTTCTTCAGGATACCTTATGGTAAGAATTTCAGTCGCACGGTTTCAAGGCTATTCAATTTGACCAGGCGAACAGTTCACAGTTTACTTGCATGCTTTCATGCCGTAGGAATCGTGATGGAGCACCGTAGAAGTGCCAGGCCCCAGATTATGGCCCTTGGTGAGGGCCGATTTATTCGCCCGTTTAACTTACACAATAGTTTTTAAATGTCTACATAGCTTGATAGTTTCCTGGTCACCACTCAATCTGAAAACGTACAGTTTCGAAGTCAAAGCTCGTCAAGGAATTCAACTGCTTCTACTTAGACTCCAAGGCCCCTTTACAATTGAATTCAACAAATTGACCAAACATAATAAAATGTGAGAATTAAAGCCCATGAATGATTCATTAAGGAGTCAGTCATTTTCATTACTTTGATTTGAAATACACTATTTAATAACAATAATCCGGTTTCAGCTTGTTATATGGTGCTTTATTAATGTTAATAATCCAGCTGGAGCGAAGCATATACTTTCTTTTGGAGGGAGAAGGAGAGAGAGAAAGAGAGAGAGATTGGTAGGAGAAGATACACTGTTCCCAAGTCATCACTTTACTGCTTTAATCATTTCTTACATCACTTGGGCCACATGCAGAGAGAGAGAGAGAGAGAGAGAAGAGAGAGAAGAAACTGGTGGGAGAAGACAAAAATAATATAAAAATCACAGAGCCATATGAAATAAAAAACAAACATTCAATTTTTGTCAACATTTATTTCAGGAGTGTGTGGATTCCACAATCTCCAGTCCAATGGTTCACACCATGCAATGTCAAAACACACACAAATGGATAAAATTAGGTATTATAGTTATAGGTCAAAAGAAAAAAAAAAGATCAATGTACTTCCTGGTCAGACTATCTTCTGTGTAACGATTTAATACGGTACTTCCATTTTATTTCTATATACATCAAATCAAACAATAGAAAAGCAAATAATCAAATGGCGCACACTCCCCACGTTCATACAATGAGACATACATAAATTCAAATGCAAACAACATTGATATCAGTAAAAACATGTACTGTACAACTGATTATAGTATTAATTTCAATATTAAAAAAGGAAGAAAATGCCATTCAAATCAGACAATGGTGAAAAAGATAAAAACTAATGGATCTCTATATAATTTAGTCCCTATTTCCATCATGTATCCCCTGTGCAGAGAGACAAGGCAGCAATAATATAAATATAAACATGCACAGTTCAAGTCTTTGTAAATGCCATTTGTGTATTCATTACACTGAGTCAAGGATAGGTATAAACACAGGATGAGGTCATGTGACTGGGGTACTCTCTGAACCCATCCAATACTGATTCCAAGAGGCAATAGAACAAAATACACACAAATGGTGAAGAAGTAGAAAAGCCCCCCTTTCCCATCTCCTGACAAATTCTCATCTTTATATGGCAGCAAGGAATGCCCAAAACATTTTGTTTCTAAAAAAAAAAATAGAGAGAGAAAGCAACATGGTGTATAAGGACAATTCAAAGTGATGATGCCAGAAATGCCCTGCCCTCCCTCATGAGACCTCTCATTGGAAAATGACAGGAGAAATGCCGAAAGAAGAAATGCCCTGCCCTCATGAGATCTCTCATTGGAAAATGAAAGGAGAAATGCCGAAAGAAGAAATGCCCTGCCCTCATGAGATCTCGCATTGGAAAATGAAAGGAGAAATGTTGGTAAGAGGGGTAGGAGTTCATCCAAATCACCATAGCCCATGCATCCATCTTCATTACCCACACCATATCCATTCACACAAGCCTCAATTAAATTTTCCCACCAGGGAGATTGCCATTACAAAGATCTACATGGTCTATATTCATATCACTGCATATCACATGGACAGAAACAGCACTGACAGTCCTACGGTACTGTCTTGCTTATTTCACACAAAGCAATCATATCCATACATCATATCTATTAAAATGCAATTTTCAATACAAAGAGCATAGCACAACATCTATTTAGGAAAATAATTTATCAATTATCATCAGTGAATGTACTACACATGACTGAAAACCAAACCTCTACACTATGATCATATAAAAACATTTTATGTCAAATTACTAGAATTAAAAGAAACACAAAACAATTGCAAAAAGCTGTGGCAATGGATGATAATAGAGTCAATAGAAAATATGTTTGTTCATATCAATCTAATAAAGCAGGTGACTATCGACAATATAGAATTAGGATTACAGTTTCACACCAGTCTCACTGGATTGTGTGTAAAAAATGGCTTGTGTAACAAACACTCAAATCCAGTAAAGCTGATAATGGAAAGACAGTGAAGGCTGTTCCTACCCGATATGAAATTGGATAAAGTAGTCTAAGTCTTGGCTATGGTTTGACACTTATATCACATACAACATTTGGCCACACATTGATGTTTGATGGAACTCTTTAATTCAAGTGGAATCCTTTTTCCCTGGTGGCAGCCAACAATCTCTCTCTCAGGATTTCCTCTGATGAATATTCTGGTAGTTTCAGGTAATGGACACAGGTATTTACTGAAGGGAAACTGCCATCACTACCATCCACCTGTGGAGATAACAATCACAATCTTATCTCACATCATATCAATATAATTAAATACGAAAGAATAAGAAAGCCCATCCTGCTATGAAAAAGATTTGATTTCAAGCTCATGTCAATCAAAATCATACTAATCACTAGCATGGTAAATCTAAGTTAGTCATTTCCAGGGATGAAAAAACATAATTTGAAAATATCCCGATGCATATCATAGAGTGAATATATGATTTTTCATTTACAATATTTTCTCAACTCTTCAGGAAAATAATAATAAGTTTGAGAATTACATAAAGATTGTACACATTGTCATGAGTTACCAGAGCTTATTGATACAGGTTATGTGAGATTCTCACCTTCCGAACAACAGTTAGTCTGGGGTGCAGATTAGCCAGCCCCCCTGGTGGTAAGGATGAACATCCTGTGGTAAACTGTAGGAAGGCCTTGCGTTCATCAGCAGATAGAGATGTTAGTACATTGACTAGCCGTACAAATCCAGGGCTGAGGAAAGACAACACAAAGTCTTTTTTTTAAAAGTCGCGGTATTATGTCCCACACAAACATACGCTTCTACCGATTCTTCAATACAGAAATTTGTTCCTTAGAAGTCCATTTAAAAAATAGACAAATTTCTTCATACAGTTCCATTACTTTCAATGTACTTATTCTTGTCCAAAACATAATAAAGCACACTGCCTTATCCTGTTGTTTTTTCTAACATAAAAAAAGCCATTGTTTCTTTTTTTTGGTGCCTTTTGTGTTTTTCTGTGCAATGTCTTTTGTGTGCCTTTTCTCATCATTTGTGTCTGTTTCTTCTTGCTCCTTCTAACAGTTTTCTTTTTAAATTTGTGAAACACTTCACAAATCTCTTGAATAAGACTGTTACACACACATGCAAAGACAGAATGTGAACCTAAGAGGTTTAGCAAACGCTTTCAAATTAATTGAAGGCATAATTTCCATCTTCCCAGATTTCCCAGTCTACCAATTCTATTACCTCTCCCTGGTATATCCAAGCTTGGGTTCTGTGTAGTTAAGGATATCTTCCTGTGTCCAGGTGGGGGCTTGGTCACCACAGAGGATACTACCCAGTTCTGAGGGGCTGAATGTGTGGAGTTTGGCCATTGGGAAAACACGGTTAAAACCATCTGGGGATGCCAACAAAAAGTACACATCAAATGAGATGAGAAAAAAAAATTGATGTTGGCAGAGCTAATTCCATACATTCACTGTACCCTGCAGGAGTTTTTAACTCACAATATATACATCCTCCTAGGTACGTCAATAACAATAATTCTTTTTTTTTTAATGTACAATGAATTGGAAGTGGGAAAGTATTCAAACAGTACAATGTCTTCCAAGTTCTGACATTACTCCATTAAAAGCTATTACGTATCTTTTAAAACAGGAAAGAAGAGTGTTGCTTACTTCTGAAAGCGTCCATCTGGCGACGAATGCCAGACAGGAAGCAGAAGTCCATAACAAGGTCAATAAATTCCTCTACATTTTCCAAGGTCACCTGCTCCAGAGCACCTCCTGATTTCAAAGGATGACCATGGAATTTGTGGACACGAGATGAAGGGTCATACTCAAAAGTCAATCTGGACACATCAAATGGAAAGCAAAACATGTTATCTCACATTATTACAATCTACAAGCAAAACGGTTTTGGCCCTCGACCTGTCAAATAGTAACATCTGTGGTGTCACAGGAATTTGAGCATTTATAATAGGGTAGAAAAAACCCTTGATGTGAAGTTATTTGAATAGTAAAACCGCTAAAAGTATACATTTTCTGAAAGGTCCAGTCTGATGAAATCATTTTCATTGTGGTCAGTTGACCATGGCAAAAGAGTGACCCTGCAAATTTCTATCCTCCTTCAGGGAGGTTTTATGCTTTATTTCAAGTCCTATCCTCTGAACGCCAAATGAGAGAAATATTGCTAATTCAATTCTATAATAGATAATACATAGTTTCATGGGTCAGACATATGATCAATGTCCATAAAATTTGTAAAGGTAAAATGTGACATAGAGAGCTTGATTAGTTACTTTGAGATTGATCAGAAAGTCTCTTCACTGAAAAATAAAAATAAAAAATCGATTGTTTCACTGATACTGTCAGTAATAATTTCTAATTGTTCACTAGTTCTTAATGGAAACACTAGAACGTTATTCACAATATATCGAGCACTGAATGATGTGAACCGTGGCCATATCCATTTCCCTTTTACCATTACAGTGTAGGGCCAGCACAATGAGTCTGGATTTCTCTGGATCAAGATATTAAGCCAAGCAGGTGATCAAGCCATATTTTGCATCAGTTTTAAGTTTGAAAAGTACAACTCACCCTAAATCTTCCAGTCTAATAGAAGTGTCTCCAGCATTGGGAAGGGCTAGTTCTGCCAACTGGACATTCTTCTGGTCTTCAGTCAGGCTTCGATCCTTTAGAATTCGTTGTTTCCTGGCAGCAAGGTCACGCAGCTGTTTGAGGAATCCAGCCCGATGAGGGTTGACCACTTCAAAATCTTCCTCATTCAGGATGCCCACATACCATGGGGCTTGTCTGGACTGAGAAAACAAAAAGACAGACACACATGAATGATTCCAAATCTACTCTCCAATGACCTTGTCAGTTTTTATAGTATAACCTCGTTTTCCACTAAAATAATTTACACACTCATACCTGCCAATCCCCAAGCAAACAAAATATCCGGATAAAGACAAGAAAAAATCCTGATTTTGACAGATTTTGGAAAAAAATCTGCGACAATCCCAAAACACACGTAGTACATCGAAAAAAATGAGAAGCTGATGAAACAGATGAAAGATAAAATGCTTCAAGAAAAGCTTTTATGTAATGAGCCCCAAAAATGTTATCTGTGAAAAGTCATCTTTATAAATACAAGAAGCAATTAAAAATTAAATAAAAGAAATTAATTAAAAATACCACACACATAAAAACCACAAACAAGAAAAAATAATCCAATCAACATCACATAATTTTGGTCTTTACTTTTTATGATTTCAAGGCTATCAAAAATCCATATTACCTTGCTGGTTTTAATTATGGATAATGGATACGCATAGATATATAACTATAATAATAAACGAAGAGAAGAAAAAGGGTGGGGGTGTGGCCGCTTAGATCATCCAAGGTCTTGTTATTGTTACTATCCGATTGGCATCTTCTAGACTCAGATCTAGCTCCCTGTCTTTAGTACCAGTAAACAACTCCTCATTTCATTGTAATTTGACTTGTATCATTTTCATCCCTCGTCAAACTATTAAAATTCGAAGACCATAATCAAAAGACAGGGGATTTAACATAAACGAACGCATGAAAGATCGGAATGCGTCAACAATCAACAAACAATGGACATATTGTATCAGAAATGCACAATTCTTCTTTCAGCAAAGCAATACCTTTTATCGGTCGTTCAATATTGAGATAATCAATATACTCTATTCTGGCCTTAAAGGGTAACCAATGCAACTGCGTCAACATCTCGGTACAGCTGTCACCGTAAAATCTTCCCAGCACAAACCTAGCAGCATTGTTTTGAACACGCTGGAGTTTTTTTAACTGTGCATCTGGAAGGCCAGCCAAGAGTGAGTTGCAATAGTCTAAACGTACAATAAATTGCAGCAATGATAAAGTGGACACATACAATGGTGAATCCCTGATACCGTGCTGTATAAAAGAGAACTGAAAAATAAAGAAAAGAACTTAAGTAGTATCTACTTACTCCAGCTCTGCGATCTCCATCTAGCTTCATTTCTTTCTCCACCTCCTCAATGCTGGCGATGAGGTCAGAACTCTCACTGTGCCATGACTCCATCAGGGTGCTGGGTGTGCGTGTGGCGTAGCCGTAACCAAGGAGACTACTGGAGGTGGTATGGCTCATTGAGGTCAGGTCCCCAAACTGTTGGGACAGACTATGTCCTACCTCCCCCATACACAGTAGTTTGAGGAATGGCCTGGACAAAGGAAGGTCAATTAGACGGCCATCTTGGAGGCATTTGGCCAACAGGGTGCCTAGAAAAAAGGACATACAATTATACATTTATTCTTGTAAATAAAAAGGACACTTGGAAATTAGTAACCCATCTTAGACCAGACACAACCTAAGGCAAATTCTCACAACCTACAGATATTATTGAAATGGAGCCAAGCACACTCATGACACTAGGCAAATTTTTAAAAAAATTCTAATATAAAATAAATGACTGAATAACTATATCAAGAATTGAATAACAAAAATATCCCTTAATCTTATGCTTTAAAAAGGGATGACAGGAAAACCAAATGCATAAGATTAGAACTCCTTTTGATTTTTTGTGATATTCAGCTGTAAAATTGATCACTCTTGCATTTGAAAATGTTGTTACCCATAGCTTTGACAAATAGTTCATCTCATCTAAAAGGTCTATTTTTCATGCAAATTAAAAAAAATTGATGACAAATTAATAATTCGGGAAATTTTACTTGTTTACTTTAATTACGCAATCTATGTTTGAATGTAGGAGATGATGATCCATCCATTATTAACTTACCCATGAAATTGAACAAAGGCTCTATACGATCAAGTTCTTGGCTGTCCTGGGGAAGAGGTGCCGGGAAGAGACCTCCTGTCCTCTGCACATAATAGCCTGGGGGTTTGGATCCATGGCCAATGTCAACCTGTGGTCAGAACATACACAAATCCATCATCATCATCATCTCATTCACCTTATCACGGAACATGGAAATGACACCATCTATTTCATGTTGTCATGTCAATTTCAATGGTTTGTTTCACAGCTTAGCCCTTTACCAGTATTTTTACCCTTCACCGACACACACTAGTTACATGTCATATTCGCCACTCACAGGTGTTTTTACAGTGACGTTTAAAGAGTGAATAAACTGTATTTGATACTAAAAACATCCCTATTTGCCACTCGCGAGTGTTTTTGACCCAAACGACCCCTATTTTTCTAATGGTCCAGTGGTAGGTTCTTTCAATTTCAACATGTCATTTTTCCCAATATTCTAATATGTAAGCCTAAGAAAAAGTTGAAAAACAATACATTTTTAAATGTTTGGCCTCTGCATACGTCAGTGGGTAAAAAACACCCGCAAGTGGCTAAGCAAAACGAGGTTCACAGGGATACGAAAAAAAATCATATGAAATAGGTAATTGATAAAAAATGAAATAAAATAACATATGTAGAAAAATGAATGGACAAAGCATAGGCCTAAAGACACAGCAAGTAAATATGTAACCAGGTGGGTATTTTTTACCCGGAAGTGGTAGTAAAGGTCAATCACTTTTGCTCTGAACTGAATGAGTTTATTCTTATGTTCCAAGTTCGTAACAAAGGAGATTTTGAACAAGAAATATAACTGTTGGTTATCATCAATATCACATGTTTGTCTGATTACTATTGTAATGATTATGTCCTAATTTGTATCCTTTCATCCTCATCAATCATGTCATAAAACAGAAAACATGACATGACAAGGGGTCTACTCCTAAACAAATGGTTTCTTACCTCCCTTTCCATATGGTCCACGTGATCGTCATCACAAAGCCACAAACCGTGAGATTTGCGTTGTAATTCTGCAGACACCAAAGCATAAAACTCCAGGGTGGGACCTAGCCCTGTGCCCTCTTCACCTTTGAACTCAATCTGAAATGAAACAAAACTGGATTGAGGAAAACTTTTATCCAACCCCATACTTACATGCATCAACAAGCTTGCAGCTGGTAGCCTTGTTATACATCTGAATTCCGAGTGCTCTTCTTCAAGAGAGAGCTTTCAAATAAATTAAACTTACATTGGATGGGGATGCAAAATTTACTTTGAGGAGAGCTCAAGAATCATGCCAAACACGATCTAAGCCACAGAGATAACCTTTTGTACTAATACCTAGGTCTAAACTAAACATGAACTTTCTGACCATTCTCAGGGATTCTAATGACAAAAGGGCAGCATACAAACCATTTCGTCAGTGTCACAAGCAATCCACTTATCTCTGTCATGTTTGTTTTTTGGGGGTTTTTTTCAGGAGACAAAATACTGATTAAAGATAGAACAGAGAAGAAATGTGCAGAGTGCTTGTTCTATTTGTCATGTTTTCATTGGTCCATTTAAATCGCTTTGATATCATCACAAGGTGTGTTGCAGGTCAACGAAAATCCCCATGAATTTTCAGCTGTGTTCGAAAATCTTGATTTAGGTGGTTTGCTTTGAGACACTGACGATTTGTGAAAAAAACTGACTGAATCATGCATTTATATTCAATCTACTAATAGAAAGGTAGTAGTCACACCTCTAAGACAGCCTTGCGAGTTCCATGGTGCTTCATGACTTGCATGCCCCACTCCAGCAGGTTGTCATGACGAGGCACCACAACCCTCTCATGTTTTAGACGACCAACGCGGTACTCGTGTCCATCGTCACGACGAGGCAGAGGACCACGATTTCTCTCCAGACTGGCATCTCGTTTGTTTTGAAGCCACACAATAGACCTGGGGGAATGATTTACAAAAGAGAGCATTGTACATACGAGTATCCCCTTAAAGTTTGAGTGGTGAAGAAAACAAAAAGTGTAAAGGAAGACCTTACCAGTAGCACCACTCCACACTTTCTTGACTTCTGACGTTTCAGGTCAAATCATTAACAGTTCTATTCTAGATATTGGACAGTAAATGATTTATGCCTTTTAGACCTCGACTTTTTTGTCAATGGTCTCAAATCTTAATGAATTTGAGTTTCTCAAAATCATGAAGGTTGAATCAGAATGACATTACAGACAGTGGAGGCTTATAAAGTTTTTTATCTGGTGGTGTCGGACAGGATGATGATGATGATGATGATAATCAAGATAATCATGATTGTAATGAGGATGATGCCGAGGAGGATAGCACATATAAGAATGTGGTAAAGTAAGTACCTAGAGGTGCCAAAAGCTGTACAGGAGAAGTAGAGTTGTCTGGTTTCAAAGGGAAATAACATGGGGCACCAATGAGTCAAGTGTTCACACCAGTCTGGCAAGGCTCCACTAGACAGCACCAATGGGTCCTAGAATAACAAAATAACATGTGATTACAAATACCAAACATATTTCATCAATTAAAAAAAAAAAAACACCTCACAATGAAGCAGTCTTTCACAGTACATTTCAAAGTTCCTGGCTCTTTTTGGTCAGTGTGTAATGGACAGGAAATTCTCTAGTTGATACTATACTTGATGGTGAGGTCCGTACTCCCACTAAAGTTTGTAAAAGATGGTCTAATGTCATGTTTGAAAAGCCACTACATCCTAAACCATAGATATAATATTTCCACAGATTGTTTCAAATACAGGCATGCTCAATACCAGCGTAAATACTTCAGTCAAATCTCATAAACATGCATACAAATTATAGAGACATCAATGTCCTACCTGTATCTGTTGAGACAGTTTGTTGTTAATTTTCTTGCTGACAAATGTGTCGGCTGGAATGTTGAGATGGATTTCCTCACAATCTGACCAACAAAAACATTTTGAACATTAGGGAAATAGACAAAATGTTTCATGAAAAAGGCTATGCCAATGTAGGCAAGGGTTAAGTCCAAAGGATGTTTTTTGTTGCGTTTTTTCAGTTTGTTCATTTGTGTGTGAGAGGATGGGGGATGACAAAAATGAATCAATGTAAATGAAGCCTAGTCTTGATTCTATTACAGAAGATGAATGTATCAACTAAGTGTTTACCATTTTTACTGGAAGGACCAGATTGCTCCATGATGGAGTAAAGACGTTGTAGAAGCTGCAAGATGTGAGCCACAGAACAGGCATTACTGTCACAACTCCTTCCTACCTCCAAGTCTCCTAGGGAAGCTACACCTGTCAGACTCTGGGGACATACAACATGCACAGCACTATGAGGCTTAAACTACAACACATTCAAAACAAATCCAGAGAGAGTTCTACCATTTACTCATCAAAGACTAAATCTTTGCATCCTGTTATCAATTACGGCAAATTGATACAACTTTGTAACAGCTAGGATCTTAGAAGAGAGACTACCCAGGGATGGGGACTAATTGGAAAAAAAAATTAATTAGCACAAGCTATAAGCTTCGGGCACCCCATGACCCAATAATAGTAGTAATAATAGAGCTTTATTGTCCAATCAAAACAATCAGCAGAAATCTACTGTTTAGTCATGAGACTAAAAGACTTTAGTCTAAAGATCACATAGAGCAGTCTTTTACAACAACAACATTCTAACAATTAACACAAAAATGGATATGGAAAATCAAAATTAAAATCACTAACAGAGGAGAGATTACCTTACAAGCAATGAAAATCAATCCCGGAAAACAGTTGGCAAATTCAGAAGAGATTTTTTTTTTAATAAAAAAAATACCAGAATCAGATAGAAAAGTTAAGGTGGAAAGTTTAGAGCAGACTAGATATAAATCAATAAATAATGGTTTGGGCATGTGAATAGCATTTTTTAAAATAGAATACCCAGGTTCGTATTTAAACCTTAGTTCTTGGGAACTAAGCCATGAGGCATACTATAGAAGATATGGACAGACAAAATATAAAATAATACAAAAAGAGGAAATGGATTAAATATTCAAGCAAATAAAAAAAGTCATAATAGAATAAATCAACAATCCTGAGACCAAAAGACATAAATGAAAAGATTAAGAAAAAAGAAAGCAGGGGATCTATTACATGAAATGCATCTCTTAGAATAACAGAATTCCACATAAAATTACAATTATCCCCAACCCTCTCACCTTTGTAATGGAGCCGCACTCTTTCTCTAATAACTCATCCTCTTTGGCTTCTCGATATTGAATTCTAGAAAATAAAATATAAACAGAAATAATTCTGTCACTGGATGAATCTTAACATCAAAGTCTGAATGAATGTTAACAAAGTTAAGAATTCAATTGTTAAAATTAATTTTAAAATCCAGGCATATATCTATCTACAATTATAAAAGAGGATTAAAAATAAAAGATTGTAAAATCTAGACCAACCTCTCTGACCTGTCATTGAAAGTGTAAGCCCTTTTCAACACTTGTCATTAATGTTGTGTGGTTTAGTTCACGACTCCCAGAAAGAAAAAGGATCTCTTATCAAGATTTTAACAATACCAACTTTGATTTGGCTAGTCTACTCACGTGTAAGTAGGTTCCCATATTCTCTTCATGCGGTCAATGCGTCCAGAAGACCCCCCTCGGGATAACAATTCTTGGACATACTTGAAGATGCAGTCAGAGCTCTTGAGAAGGATAACCTCTTCATCACTCACCTTGAAATTAGATCCAAATAAAGACATTTTTAATATAACAATGCCAATGGAAACTTAATATTTCTTGTTTAGTCATTGAAATGTTGGTGCAATAGCCCTAGCTATAAAATGCTTTTTGAATTTTGTAAATTTGTCAGCAAATAAAAAAGTTATGCAACCTGGAATGTAAAAAATTAAAATTTGACTACCCCCAAAGTAAGGTGCAAAATACACCAACAAATTTAATGTGGACATATTTTTATAAATTATATGAATATTTGAATGAAAGTTGGCACTCTGATCGAAAAGTGATCAATACATGGGGTAGTGCCATCAGAAATGTTCTAGTACCTTTTGTTTCCTCACACAAAAAGGGGGGGGGAGTGACTTTTACGAAGAAACAGAGTGAGTCTATTTTAATCTTCAAAATAGGGAACAAAGAATGTTGTTCAACCATCATCTGAATGAGATAAATTCTTTTTCTATATATTTTGACCATTTACTTTAAAATTGTCGATGGATTATGTAAATACTATGACATCAAAACAAAATTCAGATCTTGTAAAAAAATTTGTTCAATCTAATATGCGCTTGTGATAAGATACCATGTGAGTTCATCACCCCCTGTACGAATCAAGACAGTGACATACTACAAGCTTTAACTTAGAATCGTCCTGACCCTGTTTATCTTTATTGACCAATCAGATCTCATCTAGCCATCAAGCAAAGCCCATGCCGTTGGCTTTCGCTGTCAACTGTCAAGGCTGCGGGATTATTTGGAGTTCTATAACTGAAAACTTTCGGTTTTGTTGTGAATTTAAAGCAGTGTGCACGTTTTTGTGTCTTTTACGTGGTTGTCAGCTGTTTTTTTCCCCTTCTCATTTTGCACACGGTGGAAGTCCCACACAACGAAGTATAAATGTTCATTTATTTGTATTATCATATCATGTGGGATATCATTTGAAAGCTAAATATATAAGGTTTCTTGGATATTATGAGCCGCAGTCTGGAAGTCAATTTTGGTGAGTAAATGCTTTGATCAGTTGGCAACACATTCAATACAAACACAACATAAATATGTTTGAAAACACATACAGGTTGCCTGAAACACACAATGTTATTCAACCATTTTTCTTTAATTTGGTACCAAATATGATAATGCTGTAGTTTAGAGACGTAAAACAATTTTTGAAATATGGGCGCCGATTTTTTGTGAAGATTTTTTTTTGCTCTGGCGAAACACGCTCTGGGCAGAAAGAGTTGAATTTCATCAAACACTGACGACTTTGACCATTGTGTGGCTATCAATGTACGTGTGACTAAATGAGATTCTTAAATCAAGGTGATATAGAGTATTTTCTATATTCATGCACTTATTTCAGAAAGAATAAAGCCAGAATGATGATGATGATGATGTTATTCCTCCTTACCTCAGGCATGCATGGAGATTTCAGAGACAGGCACAGTTTTGGCTGGGCTGGAGCAGGAGCATTATCACTAGACAGACCCTCCTCTGTCCCTGTAAGGAAGGCAGACATTGTTAGCAACAGAGAATGGTAGTATTTAGTATGGTATACATAAAAGCGATGCATATCCTTCATTGCATTGCAAGTTATACAGAGAGCTCTAGCATATATTTACAAAACACCTTAATATGATTCATATTTTACATTTCATCCTCTTAGATGTAGTTTTATTTTCTTTCTTTTGATAACGCATTTTAACCACTTTACATAATTCATGTCATTCATGATGACACGCTGTTCAAGATCTTTCCTCTCTGTCGGCCTTTTCCTCTCTTTCCACACATCTTTCCTGTTGTTACTAGGTATTCAAGTTTTCCTCTCCTCGTCACATGTCCAATAATCTTTACCTGCCTTCCTCTTATGTTGGTAGACAGATGTTTGCCACTGCGGCTTGTTGCCTAGACTTCTTGTTTTCTTCCCTGTCCACGGAATTCATCCTACTGAGAAAACACAATTCCACGGCCTCCACTGATTTCATCATTTGTTTGTTTACTGTCCATGCCTCACACCTGTTTGTCAAGATTGGCTCTATATAACACTTTAATATTCTATTCCTGTTTGTCAGTATATTCTTCATCCGCTTGGAATGCTGTCTTGTCTAATGCAGCTTTGAACTTCCTTTAGGCATATTCCAGAGGATGTCATAATGGTTACAACACATTTAAATGTATGGACTTGTTTTATTGCAGTGCAATTGATACAAAGCATCCAATTTGGATTTTTGCTATTTCTTCAGATGACCATGGCTTTTGTATTCTTGCTATTTCAACTAAGACCTTTACTGTTGCTTTACTTTACAACTATATCCAACAAGGTTTGTACAGGGGTCATGCGCTAATCCTGAAAAAAATTTCCAGGACTTTTTCTAGTTTTTCCAGGACTATTTTAGAGACTTTCGCGGAGAAAAAAAT
>JARBEQ010275020.1:0-18451 GCA_030265355.1 Tritonia tetraquetra
AACAGTTTCACTCAGGCAGCCCCTGCAGAAGGGATATACTCAATTCATAAAATATACAGTAATCTATATTGTAAGAAGAAATACTATAAAGAGAGATGATTTACATGAAAAAAAAAGAATACAACTGAATATTTCCACCCGGCAAGAGACACAAACCCCAAGCAAAACCAGATCATCTCATTCCAGGACAAGAATAGAAAGCTACATGGGAGCAGAGACAATAGAAGTCAAAGGAAATAGTGTGGACCGGTTTAGCACCCCCCGGCCCATAGAAGGGGTCCGGCCAACCACCCGCAGCCAAACATTTCATTAATAATATGTACAACAGTAGCAAATACCGACATTCTCTGGTTAGAATACAATTTTGATGTCAAGTTTTTCTTTATTACAACCAATATTGGCCTTGAATCAATTTTAATACAGTCAATGTCCAATAAATTGATTTTTGCGATATGTTCAGAAAATGTTCTATTGAAAGCAGTTTTGACTTTGACTGTTATAGAGTTATATAGTCTGTTTCAAAATTCATGTCCAAGCAGGCCTGTTCTAAAACCATCTGTTGTATCCCAATCAAGTTTTGCATGACCCATGGCCAAACAAAAATATCCTTTTTTTTCCAAATCACCCTTGTTAACCCTATCCCCTGTATTGCGACCGCTAACGAACACTCGACTCCCCTGTAATGTGTAATGCGGGCGGATGCGACCGCTGAACGATATAGTTTGTAATCGACTACAACATGGTTATTCTTTCGTTTTTACCATGAATACGCAGTGTATCTCCATAGCCGAAGAGTTACTCTACTTTCGACTTTTTATTTCACAAAAATCGGACCGGACATTATACGGCTACGAATTTTCAAACTTTGTTTACATTCTACACGATAGTTACAGCCATGGCATTTCAATTTTTGGAGTCACTCATGGATCAAGATCAAATTAGAGATGAAAACTCAGATGAAAGTGATGCAGAACAAGTAGAGGGTGAACCAGAAAGTGATCTTGATGTCGATTTTGAGCCCTTGAACCTTGATTTTGGTGATTTGGTGACCAAAATTGGCAACGAAAGTGAATGAAACTAGAGATCATTTTTTTTTACACATTTTCTTTCTTTCAATTTTTTTTGTTACTGATTGAATGAACATACCTACCTCAAAGTACTATGTAATGATAGTGTAAACACTGCTATTTTTTTATGTTGATTGCAGCAATTTTTATTAAATACATTATTTATTGTGAATTTTTTAGTTATGTTACTCCTTTATTGTCAAGGGGTAATTTAGAGTTATTTCCCTTCCGTCAGGAACTTAAGGGTATTTGGGTGCGAATTTATTAGGAGGGAAAGGGTTAAAGTTAAAGGATTAAGCTTTTTATCTTTGGCACTGTATTAAACCAAAATGCTTGCTTGATCCTTACTGACAGCGGTTTTACAGTACACTTTGACGATTTAATATTAAGGCAACGATGACATGTTATTGCTTCAGTCGGTTGCGTGACTAAATGACAAATTGACATATCATTATGGACAATAAAGACATATTATTATCATTTAGAGTTTTAGAGATTTAGTAAGCCTCTAGGAGCGGACATGAATTTATAACACAGACTATGGTTACAATTCCTTTCACCATCATGGAGACCTCTCATGTGACGTGAGATCAATTATTAAGCAAACTCATACTTCTACTAATGAGATTGCGATAAAATTTAAGGGGGAACCAATGAAAAAAAATGTAGAAAGTAATTCATTTTTACTATTTACATATTTTTCAACACAGAAAGTTTACATAAGGCCGTTTAACAAACTTTAAAAGACTCCATAGAACCTCCAGGGTGGAGCCCTGAACTTGAAAGCTAGAAAATTTCATAATAATTCAACAATAATAATATTGTAACAAAAAATGTCATCGATAACATATAATAACAGTCACATAATGAATACAAATAATACAGTGATAGGTGGGAAAACAGATTGCAAAACATTATTCATGACAACAATTGGATATATGGAGAAGAAAAAAACATTTCACTGGGTAAGAACTAATGTAGATCAACAAGAATTAGAAGGCAGAGATGTAAGTAGTAATAATATCCCTTAATCTTTAACCCCGGAGCAACGCTCACAGAGTTGTTTGAACGATCACGAAATGACGGGGCAACGCTACCAGAGTTGCTCTAAAAATCAATGGATGTGAATACTAACACAAAACCCTCCGGCCCACAGAAGGGGTCCCTGCCAACTGCCCGCTGGCATTATTTATTTTGTTCTGACAAACAAACCACTTCGATTCTATCAACGATCGGAAGATAAAATAAGCGCCAGAGTAAAAGCTAAAGCTTTAGTGAGACAAAAGTGGAAGAAGTATGAATATGAATAAGTGGTAATCAGCAATATAGATCATTTTTTGTTTAGACTTTCAGTTAGAGTAGTACCGTCTTCACCTAAGCTATTTTACATGTGAAAACATACAAATATGGCACTGCACCCTCGGGTGATGCAGTTGTTTACGTTCAAAGTAATCAAAGGCGATACAAATGTTTTAGGCTGTACGAAACACTTTTTGAAAACAGGTTGAGGAAGAAATTAACTTATAAAAAATAATTAAACAAGACAATTACACAAAAAAAGACAAAAAATATTACAATCAAACACTCACAACAAAGTTGATGCCACTTGAATTGAAGTTGATTCCATGTTAATGTTTTTAAGGTTTTTAAAAAGTTATTATCTCTCTTTTTTCCCAGACATTTCAAGTCGATTTTTTAGTTGTCCCTCGAGAATCGACTTAAAAGCGACTTTGACTGCGCTGTATTGTAACAAGAAAAATTACATTACATACACTCCAATGGACAAATTGTTCAAAATAATGAATAATGTATTCATATCAACTTAATGTTCCGATGACCAACCATAATTTCTAAAATTCATATTTGTGTATCAAGTTGAATTAAAGTCTACACAAGATAATTTTTAATTAAAAGCTATGGATCATCATTATCATTCTGGTCAGAAGTCAGCTAAAAAAGCTTCTTACACAGAGCGTAAAAGATCTCATTACCCGGTAATTAAAAGAAGGAAGCTGTCACTGTCATGGTTTGTGCCATTATGTTCTGCCCTACAGATGAGAATATGAGACGTAGGAAGGAGGCAGAAAAAGAGGAAACCTGTTGGGCCTTCAGCATCTACCTTCAAGTGGATCTGCCATTCAAGTGAAAAAAAGATTATCAATGAATGAAAAATTAACGTTAGTAAAGACAACCATATTGAAAATACCAATAAATTGCAACCACAGTTCACAGCAAAGCTTTTTATATAATATTTCATACGTATTTCAAAATCAATAAATTTTACACACATGCAACTAGCAATCTGCAAAAATGACAATGAACTTCATGAAATGAAAATGATGACTACGGCAAAAATTTCAAACTAGATTAGAAACCCACCCAGTTTTTAAAGATCAATATTATCTATATTTTTTGTCTCAAAGACAGCTACAATCTTGGGATGGGCGAGAGACGAGGCATGCTCAGGTCAACATCTGGACTCAAACACAAATTGTCTTTTGCCTTGGTCATGTGCATCAAAGGTGGAGCTGAGTCAGGGTGGCGTCGAGGATTCTTGCACCCGTTACACAAACAATCAATGCAGGCTTTTTTGTCTCGATAACATGGACATTTTTGGCCAAAACAAGTCAGCTGATTAGGTTGCTTAAACCGTGCACAACGGCAAATATCTTTTCTTTGTTTCAGGGGATTTTTCGCCCTACTATTAACATCTCTGCCTCTAATTTGAGGGGGTTTGTTTGATGAAAGTTTTGAAGTTAATTTGGACACTGATGAAGATACTGTTTCCTCTTTCTTTTTGAAAAATGATCTTCTGGGTCCGGAGATGTTTGACATTTTTTTCAATCTTTTCTTCGGTAATTTCAATGTTAACTTAGGTTGCACTGAATTGTTCCTTGTAGTAGAAGTAGTCAACTCTTGAGATTCCACCACGGGGTGGAGACGAGTCTCCCTCATTGGATATGCAACTTTTTCCATATTTGACTTGTCTTCTTTCACTGGTTGATGTTGAATTGACTTGGGGGAAAGCGCACTATGATCTTGGTCGCTAGAGTTACCGACTTCAATGTCAATTCCAGAATCCGGATAAATCTCTGGCTCAGGTGACCTTTCTTCAAGAAATGTTTCTCTCCACAATTGTCCAACACTAAATTTACCAGAAAGCTCTCTGTGCGGACGCTGAGATATCAATAACCCTCCTGATTGCACAGTTTTCTTACGACTGATATTATCTTTATTTTCAGACCGATTCTTCAACTGAAGATTTTTTGAAGTGGCATTCTTTCTTCTACTCGTTGTCAAAGCCTTTCTCTTCAATCTTTTCACGTGAATGGAAGCATTAGTTTTGGGGGATGATTTTATTGTCACATTTGAAACACCTTTGCGTCTTTTTCCTCTTTGTTTTTGGGCCACGCTAACCTTCACTTCTTGTGACAAGAAATCATTTTGATTTCTAACAAATCCTGATGTTGAGGGTTTATATTCTGTAAAAGAATATTTATGCTCCTTTACACTAGATTTCAAAATTCCTAGTGGCTCTGTCGGAGGGGGTGTTAACTGATATTCATCATCTGACTGCTCTGCATCTTCCAATGCTTTTTTGGTGTTTTCAATGTCTTGATCACTGCCATTCTCCACATTGGAAGCATGAATTATGGAACCCAGGGGAGATTGTGAAATATAAGCACATAATCTTTTAAAACAGAGAACTAATATTCTTAATTTCTTATTTTCCTTGAAACAAGAATGATCTTTACACAAACTGCACGAAGGCTTGAGCACCATTTTTCCACCAAGACATTTGTAGCATACGTGATGTAAACAAATACCATTCCCTGCACCATGGGGATTTCGAAGAAGATTGCCGCAAACCGAGCATGATAACATTCGACGAAGGCATGGCAAATACTTGAAAACATCACACCACGTAGACTTAACATTATGATCTGCGTTCATGACATATCTAAATGTGTTCAAATACATGCTATATGCATCCATGATGACAATTTGTTTGGATGAACAACGTTGTCTTGGAAATTTTAAAAGCAACGCTCGTGAAAAGGTCAACTACGCAGAAAGTAATGACGCATCCGTGGATTTGGGAGATTTCCTTGGAATACAAGTAATCGATTATTAAACTGCATAGTTTTAAATTCAATTTTTTAATTTCAATTCAGCGTTTGAATTAAATCCCTTGTAAAAAATGATATTCCTATGATGTCTAAAAATCATCTTTGACCATAATGGGTTCAAAAACAAATAGTAAAATGTGTATCCAAATGCAAAGCTGTGGTTAAATATATTGAACAAATTTCGTTAATCAGTATCAATACTCGACTATTTTCTGACTCAGCAGACGTCATAGGTTTGATTTTTAAATCGGTTATTTCCCTTTGATCACAATTTACATGAGGGTGTCTTTTTAAAATCGGTTTTCCGATCAGATATAAATAGAAGAAGAGGATTGAAAGAAAAGGCAGCGTGACCTCTCGGGTGAGGAACTATTCAAAAAATATATGATCGTCCAGTTTCTTTTTTAGGTTCGACTACCTGCCATTGTGAGTCTTTGATGGACACCAAATCGGCCAATGTTTTCTTATTAACATTTTAGCATTCTTTAAAAGCATTTTGACGAAAACATTGGTGAACGTTTTGACTTACTTTCGGTCGATCAGCTGTCCTGATAGATGCAATAGGTTCATAAGTGGATCTTCTGTATTTCCAAACAGACGCCCAGACAAAAAATAAAAAATAAAAGAAGACAAATAACAGTAACAGCAGAAGTAAGTACACAGGAGAAGTGATTTGTATGGACCCAAAGTCTACAATTTATAAATTGGTATAAATTGGAAAAATCCTTTCCCAAGACATCCCTATTCTGGATTCACGAAATAGAAAAAGGAAGATTTTAATCCGTCTGTTCTCTTTTCGATTTTTTGGAATCCTCGTATTAAGTTTCTAAAAGTTACCATGAGTAAAGCCAGATCTCCAAAGAGAGATGGTGGTAGCGGTGGTAATGATGCTGGTGGTGCTGCTGCTACTGATGATGATGTCGACGATAAAATAATGATGATAATGATAGTAATGATTGTGGTTTGGGCAACGTTGTTGCTGTTGATGATGATAATAATAACGATGATGCTGCGGCTGATGATGATGGTGACGACGGTGATACAACAAATATGATGGTGGTGATGATGATGTCGATGATGGTTAGGGTTTTGATCATGATGTTGATGATGATGACCATGATGATGATGATAAACATGGGGGTGACGATGGTGGTTAAGGTTGTGGTGGTGATGATGACGGCGACGACAACAGTGTTAGCCTAATGGTGATAATAGCGATTGTGGTGGAAGTGATAGAAATAATGGGGAGGATGTTGATGTTAACGTCAATGCTGGAGCAACCATTCCGATGGAGTAGTAATTGAAATATAACGTAGTGGGGTAAAGCAGTGAGTATAGAGTTAGTAGTGGCTAGCATGAATAGGTACTGTTTCACACTGTAGGTACACCCACGTTGTGAGGTGCTACGGGTTTACATTCTTTTTTATTATTATTAAAGAGTTATCAATACTTGAAATGGGCAATATCATTTTAGGTGTGCGGGTGTGTTGTGCGTGTGTGTGTGCGCGCGCGTCTATATATTAGATCTGAGGTCCCGCCATTTATATTACCTATAATGTGTTGCCCCCCCCCCCCCCCCCTATTACTATTATCAATAGCTGAGGAGGTACCCACAAGGGCTACAGTAGTTTGTTTATTGACCCGTCTTTGATTAATAATGATCAGTGTATTGCTCATGGTGCCAGTAAAGAAGTTGTGAACACAGTGGGCTGATCATCTGCTTGTCTGGAACTCTCTGATCCAAAGAGCTTCCGGTTCGGTGTTCAGTGTCGGTGGTCGGGGTGCCTGTATTTATGGCAGGTATCTTGTGCCTTTCATGGCTCAACATGGGGCTGGCCCCAACACTGCTGTGTTGTATTAATGGATCAAACAAACAAGACAAGCACTTTGGAGAAAATCAACAACTAACCCGTTGTGAACACACGACAAAAGCACGAGATTCATTTACGAACTCAGGTATCTTGTGTGCCTTTCATGGCTGAACATGGGGTTGGCCCCAACACTACTTTGCGGTAATAATGGTGTTCGATCAAACAAACAACACTGTGGAAAGATTTGCTCAGTTTTATTGTATAGCTGAGGGGTTTACCACCAAGGGAACAGTCAATATTGTTATGGTCAAAGCTTGGGTAACATCTACAAATGTGACGCTTGTGTCATTCGATGTACAGGCATAATGGACTGACCACCAGCTTGCCTTATCTACCTGATCCAGAGTTTTTCCAGCACTGTGTTCAGGAATACTGGACCTGGAGCTGGCCCCAACGCTCCTTGGGGGTATTAAATGTGTCATTCGACACAGAAAGGTTACATTATATTATCAAAGGTGGTTCAACAGAACTTGAGAAAATTCCACATAAATCTCCAGGGCGGTAGAGCTATGAAAACTCCAGGTCCAGAGAAGAGAAACAAATCTTAACACAGGCAGGATTTGAAACCGGTACCTTCGCACACAAGAGTAAGAAGAGACGGAAGTAGACCCTTCTATCTGGAAGTTTTCCTGTGATAAAAAACCCAACAAAACAAAACAAAAAAAACCCCACAAGACATGGCTTTCAAAGTGTGCAATAACTTTATTCAGTGCTAATGTATGATGGTGTATGTGTAGTGGCAGTATAACAACACACCCACACGTCATGGAAAGATTACAAACAATACATTTGAGAACATTAAATAGAAAATGCTTGAGGTGACATAGACCCCAAACAGAGAGGCATCACAATTCCCACTCTCCCAGTGAGGACACAGACAGTCTATATTATAACTCACAAGAAAGAGAAACGGACGCACTCCGTCGTGTGTGTGAAAGTGAAGGTTTTGAGTGACTTTCTGTGTCTTTACTGAGAGTAAGAAGAGAGCAACGAGAATGTGAGGGACATGTGACGTCACTTCGTTTGGTGACATACTGTACTCATTTTTGCTTCCAAAACAAAATATCAATGGTCCTATCGTGGTAACAACTTCTTCAGGCTTTATTTCAGATCCCTGCCCTCCATACTCTGTCTAAGGCGTCTTCCTCCTCCAATTCTGTCACCATCATGTCTTCTCTCAAACAGTCTTCCAATCTTATTCTTCCCCTCCCTCTTTCCCACCACTGGTATATTTCTCAACTCTTTTCCTAACATAATCTTCCTCCTTTCTATCAAAGCGCAGTCTTCTCTCTCTCTCTCTCTCTCTCAGCCTCTGTTTGTCAATCCGATTTCTTCATCCCCCCCCCCCCCCCCCTTTTTTTGCAAACCTCAACATCCACACAGCATTGCTGGCCTTACCACAACCTCAAACATGTTTCCTTTCACACGGTGTGGTACTTTCCTATCACAAAGTATACCAAATACTTCCCCCCAACCTGCCTGTACTCTATCACCTCCCTGTTTGTTCCACCATCGCTTCGTATTGTTGATCCCAGATACGGTACTTAAAAACTCAGATACCATCTCAATGTTTTGGTCTTTAATCTTGATGCTTCCTTCTCTAGATTCTGTTCCCTAATATCAGGTGTTCAGGTTTAGATGTGCTGACTTCCACTTGCATTCCTCCCTTCCAGAGCCTGAGTTCATTCTTTCTGTGCATAGAATGACATCAGCAGCAAACATCATATCCCTCCTAATCTCACCTGATAGACAATCCATGATAGTATAGTGGCAAACGGGAATGGGCTTTACCCTATTTCATACCGTCTATAAATATTCCTATTTCAGTTTTTGGGGTTCGCACTAACCCCCTGACTTCAAATAAGGAAATTACTGGTAACCACCTAGTTCTGTTCCTTGGGGTCCAAAATGACTCCCTTACTAAGACGAAGGATTTAGTGGAAACCCCCTATTTCATACTCAGGGGTCCACGTGGACCCCGTGTTTATTCCTATTATTTTAAGAATAGAATAGGTTTCGGTACATTTGCTCTTTTTTTATAAGGGGGTCCAAATGGACCCCAGAGAACTCAAACCTCAAATTCCAGAGGTGACCGTTCGGGGTGAACAAACCATGCACGTGAGACCATCATAAGCTGGGAAGGTCATAGAGGGGGGTAGGTGAGAAATTAATGATTTTAGAGCTAAAACACATGGTGCTGGGGTCCATTTGGACCCCGCGGATAGAAATAGGGTTAAGGCTGATCGCTGATCCTTCGATGGCCTCACCAAGCCCTCCAGGCCATCTCACTTGGCTCTGGCAGGTTTCATCATGGCAAACAACAAAAGGAAAAAAATAGTAGGAATCCAACTGACCATAATTGTTCCAGTCATCCATTAACCGACTCTGAAGACGAGTTCATGGAGTTGTCAAGACAGCAGACTTGGGGTCATGAGTTCGAGTCCCACTTCAGGCATTTAATTGTTTACTTTGGGATAATTTATAGAGAATCTACTCCACACCTGAAACTACGTGTAGAAATGGGTACCAATTCTCTACTAAATGTTGGTAAACTATTCTATAATAGATTTGCATCCTATCCAGAAAGTAACAAATGCTGCTATGGAACCGGATAAAACATAAGTTCTTTTAGGATCCTAAAGCCTGAATTACAAAAGCTGTACCATGACGTCATGCCAAAAATGTTGACACTGGTACAGTGTAGACGCTTGTTCCTTTTTAACTGTTTCCATTGAGTTAGGACACCACGGCACAGATTGGCTTATGGTATGTTTTCTGTCACTCTCCGTCTCATAGTAAGTGCAGGGATGCAATTTGGGGCAATTTTTGCCAAGGAGCTCAGGGTAGGGAGTTTGTAAGGCTCAGGAGCTCAGGGTAGGGAGTTTTTAAGGCCCAGGAGCTCAGGGTAGGGAGTTTGTAAGGTTCAGGAGCTCAGGGTAGGGAGTTTGTAAGGTTCAGGAGCTCAGGGTTCAAAGGGTTAAGTCTCCAAAGCCGTATAGCATGACGCGGACAAGTCTACTGTGGTTTAACTGTTTACCAAAATCTCTGCTGACAATTGGTAACCATTTCTACACACTAGTGGGGTGAGGCAAACAGAGTAAAGTTTCTTGCTAAACAAGTAAATACCATGAAGAGAACGAGAACCTTGAGCCCACCACTTTGGCCACGGATGTTCACTGACTGTCAAAACAACCTAGTCGTCTTGTCATCAGGGGTCACGGATGTTCACTGACTGTCAAAACAACCTAGTCGTCTTGTCATCAGGACCACTTTGGTCACGGATGTTCACTGACTGTCAAAACAACCTGGCCGTCTTGTCATCAGGACCACATTGGTCACAGATGTTCACTAACTGTCAAAACAACCTGGCCGTCTTGTCATCAGGACCACATTGGTCACGGATGTTCACGGACTGTCAAAACCTGGCCGTCTTGTCATCAGGACCACTTTGGTCACGGATGTTCACCGACTGTCAAAATAACCTGGCCGTCTTGTCATCCGGACCACTTTGGCCACGGATGTTCACTGCCACCGACTGTCAAAACAACCTGGCCGTCTTGTCATCTGGACCACTTTGGCCACGGATGTTCACTGCCACCGACTGTCAAAACAACCTGGCCGTCTTGTCATCAGGACCAAGACACAGGAGCCAAGATCACACATTCATGACTTTACTTTCAAACTTTCCAATTAAATTTAATGGACATTGTATCAAGTCATTAGTGGCCGTGGCCGGTAGACACTGTCAACTTTTGTCTACAGATTTGTGGCTGAGTCATGGAGTTTTACGTGAGTCAGGAGTCATAGAGGTTTCTGTTCATCACATGATGTTCATCACATGACTGTACAACTCTAGAGATGTTTCGACAAATAATGAGTGGAGTGAGCTCATGGATAGACAGATGACAGGAGGGTAGGCTTACAATGAAGAGGTCTGTACATACATAGTTCAATAAAGAGGTCTCTGTATACACAATATTATATCAGGCTTGAATGAGGATTATCATCATGATCATGATGACGACGATGATGAACCTAATAACAATATCAATAGTATTGAACATAGTGATAACAATGAAATAATAATAATGACGACGATGTTAATGAAATGAGAATGTTGATAACAAATATTTGTTACAGTAGCAAATGAACATCATCAACATCATAACCGATGTGTCATGTTACAAAACAGATCAATAATCAACATGTTTTATTAATCAACACTTCACAAACACATGTCACAATTCAGTGAGACAAGAGCAACAAAGAATGGTTTTGGTTGTAGACTTCATCAATCAAGGAGTATTATTAGAAATGTACACATCTACAACAATGAAAGATTAAAAGTTCAATAGTTTTGAAACGTTACGCCCTTTTCAATACAGAAGGTCATATCAAGGGCAGTTCAACAGAACTTAAGAAGACGTGAATCCCCAGGGTAGGAATCATAAAAGGTCTAGAGAAGATATCCTGCACAAGGCGGGACTCAAACACAGACCTCCGCATCCAAAGGCAAGGAATTTGACCACTGCGCTAGAGATGCCCCCAGAGAGGGTCCAAAGGTCAGGTGTCCTTGAAAACGTTTGGTTTTTACCATGGTGGTCATGAAACAAAACGTTCCTTTGGGGGCAGAGGGGAGAGATTGCATTCGTCTTGCACATTGAGGTCCAGCCTCTGAAATGATCTACAAGTCTTGAAAGGAGAGTATAAAACTGATAACTTTCAGCTTAAACTTTTCAATTGGTCAATATCAATTTCTCCCACACCACAACTTGGTTGTTTGATCGAACCCCATTAACATCGCAGAGCAGTGTTGGGGCCAACCCCATGTTCACCCATAAAAGGCACACAAGATACCCGGTATAAATCCAGGCACCCTGATCACAGGGCTGGAAATCCCCTGGATCAAAGAATTTCAGACAAGCAGGTGATCAGCCCACTGACACCACAACTTATGCTAGCATTAACTCACTGGGGACCAGCCAGACAATTCCCACCACAAACACAAAGAGTGACAAAGAACCAGCATTTTGGGGGTGGTTTGAATTTTTTTGGGAAAATCACACATTAAATAAAGGGCGAGGTTATTTGCACCATATGGTGTAAATAGTCTTTGGGATTATTTGCACCATGTGGTTTCAGAGTCATTTGTTCCGTGTCCCTGAACCCTAAGATAAACAACAGTAAATTAAAATTCACTTGCCGTTTAGATGTGTCAACCTCTTTTTTGGACGCTGCCGTTTTAGAATGAGCTAGCAATGAGCAAGCCGCTCTCTCATTGGTTGAAAATGGGTTACTACATGGTGCAAATAATCACTTCATTAAATAAATCTATTTATATGAAATTTGGATCATTTATAGAGGTAATTTAATCTTAATTGAAAACTGCAATCTTTTTTTGTTTGTTTGTTTGATGGAGCCCCATTAATACCACAGAGCAGTGTTGGGGCCAGCCCTATGTTCAGCCTTAAAAGGCACACAAGATACCTGCCATAAATGCAGGCATCCCGACCACCAAACACGACAGAACACAGAGCGGGAAACTCTTTGGATCAGAAAGTTTCAGACAAGCAGGTGATCAGTCTACTGTGTAGCTTTAAAACTGTTCCAGCAGAAGTCACCAGAGCAAGGGCATATTTTGTGATTTTCTAAAAATTTTCTCAACGGTACGTTGTCATGATGATGACACCATAGACAAACTGAATCGCAGGGCAGATTTTCTTTGATAAAAATTAATCATGGAAACAGATAACGGAAGTGGAAATGGTGGAAATGGTTACTTTTATTCAAAACATGGATAAATACAGAAAACGTGGACTGGAATTCATACAGTGAATATAATTTAAACGACACGAATTAACTCGGGCTTGGTCTTCAGTCGTTGTTGCCATCAGCGAGAGATAACTCGTGGCTGGTACTCAGTGAGTTAACCTTTTGGTCAATGCTTAGTATTGGAATATGTATTCATCAATTGACACAAATTGGTCCTCTCATCTTTGTATCTGAACATTTGGTCTGGTCGGTGTAGTACAAAGAGGGGGGTGGGAGGGAAGATATAGGGGGTTCTATTAATAGATATTCGTGAAAAATTTCTAAAAATATCGGCTTCATTAATATACAAACTCTTCACTTTGCAAGTCTTACGGTACTCTTAGAAATCACGCGTTGACGAAGTGGTTCAACCCTCATTTTTTCCAAATAGACCAATTGTGGGATGGTCCACTCTTTGCCCCAAGCAGACCATTTATTGAAGTTATAAGCGAATGCAAGACAATCATTTTTACACACAAGAGGTGTTTACAGCTTGTTTTTCAATGACAATCCAATTGTGACCATTAGTACCAACTAGGGACAATGTGTGGCATTTGGAGAACATGGGGACGCTATGACATGACTTGGATGTTTTGAGTACGTGATGATTTGAGCATTTTAATTGTTTATTCTACAATGTTGAGGAAAAGAACACGATGGATCAGATTTATGATAAAGGAAATTCATTCACTATACCTAGCAACCCAACAGCTTGTAGGAAAAGCTAAAAGAGGTTATTTTACATTCTAAGCTAATGATTGGTTTACAATCAAGCTGATATAGAGCGCATAGAGCATGACTTGGTTGTGGATATGCGCTACCTATATAAATGCTTTGTATTATTATTATTATATATTCAGCATTTACAAGGCATCCTGTTTGGAATAGACTTTATATTTTACATCGAATATCACAAATCACCTATTGGTCTCGATAAAGTAATTAATAAATAAACATTTTGTAGACTTTGTGATTTTGCGCACAATGCGTTTTATGACCAAACCCTTCATTTGTTCTAGACACAATTTCACCATTACTTTAGTCTTCCATTTTTCTTTTCACCCTGACAAAAAATAGCACCCTAATTGCCCGAGTTTGTCTGTATCTTGAAAAAAAAAAAAAGACATCGGCAGACATAGGTGGGTGGGCAAACATAAGCAGTCTGCCTGAAAGCACCGCAAAAGCGAGCAAATTTTAGTTATTTAGAAAAAAGATGAGAATGTTCGTCGTAATTATGAGCAGTGCTTTTATTTGTATGAGCCTTGTGTATAAAAAATAATGAGTAGAAAAGAAACATCAGTCTCTTATTTTGACAAACACGTCATAGTTTTGCAGGCAAGTCCTTGATTTAAATATAGCCCCATAGAAATTAACAACACACACCATATTATAGAATCAACACATCAAAGCATGATTTCAACGTCCTCCTCATTCCAATCAAAATCAACCTTGTCCCCGCTATGCTTCTCACACACTGTCGCATTTATTCCATGTACAAACACATCATTTCTTTCCTCGTCCGAAAACGGGACTTGAACTGAGTTGATCTGATTTGACTTTGTCTCGTCAGTCCCTTCGTTTGTCCTGCAAAAATTATTAGAGGTCATCTTGTTTGGGGTATTAAAACTATCACTGCCATCACTGGTGTTACTGTTTCTGGTACTAAAACTACCACTACCATCATTAGTGTTGTTGTTGTTTTGGATATTAAAACTGCCACTACCATTACTTAAATGAATGCACGGGTCCCTGTTCCCCACAATGCTGCCTTGGTCCATTGGTGCATCCGTTGATCCATCATTATCACTTCCAGTACACATGTCAACTTTTGCTGCAGTGTGTGAGTCATGAAAATCTGTCAATGAATCACATTTGGTATTTTTGGACTGAGCTGAAGCTGAATGGATAATATGGCCGTTATGATCCGTATTATTAACAAACACATCTGCAGTAACGAAGTCATTCTCGGTTGTCTTGTGCTGAGTAAGAGTCTGTTGTAAAGAGACAGGTTTTGATTTCCGACAAGACACGGTTTGATTGACATTTTCCACAGACGTTACGTTATCGTCTGTAACGGTCACCTCGTTTCCTCCACATTGATTATCAGTATCGTTAACACTAGAATAAGAATTTGATTTGAAATCTTGGATTTCTTCAGGGTTCAAATAAACTGAAATCCCTCGATGATTAGGATAATTGTCTGTGTTTGTTTCAATTGGTTGGTCCTCTCCTTGAGCGTTCAAAACAATGACCGTGGTGGACGCAGAATAATATTCAGGTTTTGTTATTATGGGTTGGATTTCATTGATATGGACAGCATCTGTAGCACCATGAGAGGTTTTGGATTGAATAACAGATGGTATCGTCTGACCAGTGGCTATTTGTAGATGATTAATGGATGATTGTGGTTGACTGATTGATGATTGTGGTATGGATGATAGTGGTTGACTAATGGATGATAGTGGTTGACTGATTGATGATTGTGGTTGACTGATTGATGATTGTGGTATGGATGATTGTGGTTGACTAGTGGATGAATGTGGTTCACTTACCGATGATACCGAATGGCTAGTGACTGTTTGTGGATGAGTGATTAATAATTGTGGTTGACCATTTGATGATTGTGGCTGACTTACTAATAATTGTGGTTGACTTACTAATGATTGAGGTCGACTCACTAATGATTGTGATTGACTTACTAATGATTGTGGTTGACTAACAGATGATACTGAGTGACCAGTGGCTATTTGTGGTTGACTTATTGATGATTGTGGTTGATTTATTGATGAAACTGACTGACCAATACTCTGTGTGGTCTGAGTAGACGAAGATACTATGTGACCATTTGCTAACAGGACATGGCTGTGCTCTGAACACTTCTGACCAGTCACACAATTGTGATGGTCATCCTGGTGATTGGTCCCTGCCTCCTCGTTCACGGTGACACATGTCGTAGTAGTAGTGGTGGTGGTGGTGGTGGTGGTGGCGTGGCTTTTGCAGTCGTTGATGGTAGTGACAATGACAGAATTTTCAATGTTCGTGCTTGGAACCACAGCATCAAGTTCAGTCTCCATATGAGAAAACGGCATTTCAATGTCATTTTCAAGGTCATCAATACACGTCTCCATCCACGAGCCTCCACTCATTCGAGCCGACAATGACGAGGTCATATCCACGCCAGAATTCCGACGATTAACGGGAAAGGGGCCGCTTCCTCTGCGTTGTGCCACGCCCACCCCTTCCCTCTCCCTACCACCTACCACTGTCTGCTTCCCAGAGGAAGAATATGAAGAGAAACGTTTGTTGGGGTCACACGGCCCCAGGGTCCACGCCGACTTCACAGCCTGCCATTCGCTCGTTTCAACATCTGAACCCGTCATATTTTGACTCCCGTGCACATTGTTGGTCGGAGAAAATCCTTGACTAAAACGACCACCCACTCTAAATCCAGTCATCACCGTTAAAACATGACTATTGTCTACAGCTAATCTTCCTTGACTTCGTCTGCGTTCCACAGATGTGAACGTGTCATAGCTGGCAGCTTTTCGTCTGTCTAGTTTGAAATCAAGAGGAGCCAGGCTTCGGGTTGAAGTTGAAACATCTCCGCTAAGAGATTTCTTCACCCTGTCACTGTCCGTACCCGATCTTGACCTGTCACGGAAGCTTCCACCACGACTGTGACAAATTCGATTTGACCTTCGACTGATGCTGCTGGCATTCGATGAACGACTTCCATGACGACTGAGTCTTTCCGAAGAACGGTTCAGGTTACGAAGTAAATCTGCTCTGCTTTCATCTCCAATAGGAGTGTCCCTGTTGAGTACACAAACAATAAATAAACCTGCAGCATTTCAAAGAAAAATGTCAAAGTTGTTCTATTTTACATGCAATTCATTACAGGGAGATCTTCCTAAAGGTCACATCTCGTTGAATTATTGTCATTAGCAGTAATAGTAGCAGTGGTACTAGTAGTAGTAGTAGTAGTAGTAATAGTAGTAGTGGTACTAGTAGTAATAGTAATAGTAGTAGTAGTAGTTGTAATAGTAGTAGTAATACTGCCGTTATATTTTGAATGGCGGTATCGGACACTGAATCCACTCGAGACAAACGCGTTTAACCTCCTGACGTCTCTAAATTTTCACAAATCATGTTCAAAACAAGTACATGTAATCACCATTGACCACACAGCGTACGTCGTTTATGTAATATTGGGGTAGCCGCCCTTCTATAAAAATCTACCACAGGCTTTCCGTCGCTCGATTTACGAAGAAGGGCGGTACAGGCCGTGGAGGTGTGAACTGCCCCCGTCGAGGACAGAGCTTCGGCTGCCGGTAAATTTATAAAGAAGGCGGTAACAGATTTCCCTCTTTGATGTCGACCGTTTGACCGCCAGATGGGAACGGGCTGTGCGGATTAAGGCGCCGTATGAAGTCGGTGTGTCAGTGATCACATCAAACTGTTATCTTATTTGTATTCAATCCTTATCTCTGTTGTATTCTCTACATTTCACGCTGCACTGTATATGACGCGAGTGAACTCTGTTCTCGACATTGACTAGTGCCTGATATGACCTGATAGCTCTCTTGATAAAGTAAAACAGAATAATAATATGTGTGCTTTGTTGCTGTTTTTGTTTTCATGTTGATGTCTTCCTTTATTAATCTGTCATCATTAGACAAACCAATAGTTTAATGTGGCTATGGTCTATTGAAAAAAGATAAAGAAAAAGCATTTGTGTCAAACAAAATTATAGACTAAAAACGTTCTTCTGAACAATGTATCTAACCATGCCTTATTTCATTGAATCATAGTACAGATGTAATTATGATTAACGCCCTAAATTGCTATGGTCCCTATAAAAATCATACTTGCCAACCTATGATAAGTAAAACATGAATCCAACATTACTATTTTTTATCATATATATGCATTTAAAATAAGTGACAGAATTTAATGCATTTCAAAGCTTATGGTAGCAAAATAAGATAAAAACCGAGATAAAAAGATGTTTGTTTATTTGGGTTTTTGGTGGTTTTTATGGTGCTATTGACATAGTCAGAAAGGTCATTCCACGCCGCCAAACAAATCAGACTATTCAACGATCAAGCAAAATGAAATCCGCCACGATTGGCGGCTCATTTAACAATAGAACGTATACTTAAATACGCGATGCATACGATTAGAAGATGACACACCTACTCAAAGTCAAAGCCAGTTGTCAATCAAACTCTGACCAATAAGAATTGATTCCATGCACCTGTCACAAGTCAGCCAAATTGCGTGACCACTGCTCGGAGAGTACAGAGCTGTCACCGCCTTTCTATGTAAATTGGGATGGCTCAGATTGCCGCTTTTTTAAACGCGTGTAACTTCAAGACTATTTGCGATTTTTAAATTCTGACAACTGGAGCATGTTTGTGGGTGTCTGAACTTTGAGTTAAAGGAAATAAAATACGTCTAAAATGTTGACCTTTCATTTTCCAACGACAGAGTAATATTTGTTTGTTGCTGTTTTAGGGCTCTATCGACACAGATAGGTCATTTCAGCGCCCGCCATACGGCTTCAAACAAA
>JARBEQ010275131.1:0-12793 GCA_030265355.1 Tritonia tetraquetra
GCATATAGGTTTTCACCGAGTTTCACGGAGAAAAATAACCGACGCTACCGGGAATCGAACCATGTACCTTTCGCTTCAGAAGCAAGAACCGTACCTCTGCGCCACTGAGATTATGTGTGAGAGAAAAAATGGCCTGGAAGACAAATCTAGACAATTGGAAACCAGAACAAATAGGGTACCGGCGCAAACAAGACTTTGAATCGTTAGAACCGTTTAAAATAAGAAACGGTGAATGTTATCGGAATTTCCACATCCACATTATTCGAAAACACATCTGTCCCATAGATAGACTGGCGACTACGAAGGGGGAACTCATATGACGAGTGAATGTTTTATATCCGGACTATTTACTTATATGCCCAGAGTGGTAGAACCTCCCAGTCTGTCTTCGATTAATACTGCTCAGTGTATTACTCATGGTGCCAGTAAAGGATGATGGGCACAGTGGGTTGATCACCTGCTTGTCTGAAATCTTTGGATCCAAAGCGTTTCCGGCTTCAGTCGTGTTTGGTGGTCGGGGTGCTTGCATGGCAGGTATATGTGTGCCTTTCATGACTGAACATAGGGATGGCCGCAACACTGCTCTGCGGTATTAACGGGGTTCGATCAAACAAACAAACTATTTACCTATAACATATAATATGGCCATCTATGCATCCATCTCTCTACATATCAATGGGTATGTGTATCCTTCTATTCTATCGTCGTCGTGTGCCATGCCCGATCTAGGCTTCAATGTTTCCATCCATCTATCTATCTATCCATCTATCCATCTATCTATCTATCTATCTATCCATCTATCTATCTGTCTATCTATCCAACTATCTATCTATCCATCCATCTATCTATCTATCCATCCATCTATCTATCTATCCATCTATCTATCTATCTATCCATCTATCTATCTGTCTATCTATCCAACTATCTATCTATCTATTTATCTATCTATCTAATCATATATCCATTCATTCAAATATCATTCCTACACATTACTGCTTTTGTCCATCTACTTTTGAATCGAGTGATTTCTTTTTAGATAAGGTATTTAATAGGAAAGGAAAACTATGACCAGCCATTTTTAGTCAGGAACTCAGGGTGGATGAAACAGAGCAGCCTTTAATACTGTTGATACGTATAAAACGGCTAGAAGCCTTTCTTAGTCTGTAATTCAACATCCACCCCGTAGTCTCGCTGTTTATTACATTGCTATTCCTTTCTGGGCCCCTCCAATACTCTCCATTTCGCTTGATCCTGCGGGAAGCCAGAGGACAGCCGGTAGACATGATCAAACACACTGCCAGCGATCGGTGACAAACAGGGTCGGGATCCAATCAATTGGGGTGTCTTTAACTGTGCCTGGAATCTTTTAAATAATGTGCTTAGACATTTTAGAAAGTACTATGCATTATCATCATTGTCATTTTCATCATTGTAATGATTATTCTCGTCAGCTGCAGCAGCATGAGCAGCAGCAGTGCCATCATCATCACTACCATTGTCATCGTCATCATTATCATCTTAATCTTCTTTTTTTTAATTTCTGTCTTCTACATCTTCTTTTTATTCTCCTACTCCTCCCCCTTCTCCTTCATTTCCATTTCCTCTCTTCTTCTTCTTCGTCTTCTTATTATTATTATCATTATCATTACCATCATTATCATTGTGATTATTATTACAGTATTATCTTTTTTCTTCTTCTTCTGTCTCCACCATTATCAGCATCGACTTCTCCTGTTTCTTCTCTTTTTATTCTTCATTCTTATCCTCCTCCTCCTTCTCTTCCTCCCCCTTCCCCCCATCCTCCTCCTCATCTCCATCCTCTTCCTCCTCCTCTTCATCCTCATCCTCCTTCTACCCATCCTCCTCCTCCTCTTCCTACTCCTCCTCCTCATCCTCCTCATCATCTTCGTCCTTTCCTTTACATGTGTCGGACAACTCTAATGGATTTTAAAACCGGACATTGTAGAGAGGAAGAGGAGTTTCCAATTATCTTTTGATTTAGGAAAAATAAACACCAGAATGAAAATAGGAACAAAATCCGTTTTTGGCCCCAGGGCTTCGGCATGACAATTTCATATCACGTCTCTTCCTACGTTCTCCAATTGTCTGGTGATTGTTGTGGTGGTGGTAGTGGTGGTGGTGGTGTTGGTGGTGGTAGTCAAACATGGTAATCAGGCATGATCGTGCTGCCATTAGTGGTTGGGGTGGAAGTGGTTGTGGTAGAGATGGTGGGTCAATTCATTGTGGTAATCAGGCATGATCGTACTGTAACTAATAGTGGTAGTAGAGGTGGTAGTGATGGTGATAATGGTGGTGCTGGTGCTATTCGTAGTGGTGGTGGTAATGCTGGTGGTAGAGGTAGTGGTGATGGTGATAATGGTGGTGCTGTTGCTATTCGTAGTGGTGGTGGTAATGCTGGTGGTAGAGGTAGTGGTGATGGTGATAATGGTGGTGCTGGTGCTATTCGTAGTGGTGGTGGTAATGCTGGTGGTAGAGGGGGTGGTGATGGTGATGGTGGTGCTGATGCTAGTGGTTGTGCTGGTGGTAATTATGTTGGTAGAGGTTATGATGTTGGTGATAATGGTGGTGATGGTGATGGTGGTGGTGGGAGGTGGAGGTTGTAAAACATGGTGTGCGGGTAATACGATGCTGTTGATTGTAGTAGCTGTAGAAATGTGTTGACAAGTTCGCAATCGTGAGAGTGAAGATGGTGGTGGTCTACGAGGCCCTAAACTGGTGCACGGTGATAGTGGTAATGGTGGTGATGGCTTGTTGAAAATACTGAAAATGGTTGTGGTGTTAATATTTGTGGTTTGTGTACGAGGCTGTAAATGGTGCGGTAGCAGTGGTGGGAAATTTGGGGGTAGTGGTTATGGTGATGGTTGTGGTGGATTGTTGAAGACACTGTAGTGGTGTAAGGGTTGGTTGTGCCAAAAACACTTGTTCATCTTCCCGTATGATTGGTCTGTTCTCATGTCATTGTTTATTAGTTGTTTTAGAGAGACAGGCACTGGGTTATGTTCTTATTGATTTCCTTATCGAAGGCGAGAGGGAGGAAGAGGCTGTACAAATAAAGTAGACTGCAAGGGGCGATAACTGGGCCAGACATTGATGGCTAGTTATCGTTCTTGTTATAATATTATAATTTCAGGAACTCTCTATTTACAGAAACCATGTTTACGAAAGTACATTAGTGTACAATATACTGAAGGGGAAATAGAATTAGAAAAATCAATACATTGGATGGATGGGGGAATGGGTGGTTTGATAGAAAGATATACAGATAGATAGATAGATAGATAAATATAAAGATTGATAAATGGATAGATGGATAGACATATGTATAAATGGGTATATGAGGGGATGAATAGATGGAATGACAGCAGATTGATAGATAGATGGATAGATAGACGGCCAACCAAACAGATAGATAGATAAATAGACATATTATAAATCGAGAGCCTGTCAGATAGACAGATATATGGATTAATCTTTCTTCTTTCTTATCCAATTCCCTTTTACCATTACGGTGTAGGGCCAGCACAATGAGTCTGGATTTATCTGGATCAAGATATTAAGCCAAGCAGGTGATCAACCCACTGTGAATGGATTAATATGTAGATGAATTGATAGAGATAGATGGGCAGGTAGATAAATAGATAGTGAAATAAATAGATGGAAAGATACTACTAACAAATACTAGCCTTTTGGGGTTTTCCCCGAGCCGCACAACATGACTTGTTACATTGAACAAAACCCTGCCTCCGTTACTAAATCAGGACTTACAGTAGAGGAAATAAAAGTGTGGTGTGTTACTAAAGGGAGGTAACTTGAAATTGCTGACGGTATGTGACCACTCCCCTTTTCCTTTCCCGTCCATTTTTTTAGGTCTAAGTACTTCCGGGGCAAAAAGCTTTTTGGTGACTGGGACGTGAGAGTAGAACAAGCAGAGTTCTCTGAGTTGAATTTAGCAGCCTACTCTGACAACGGAACAATGGTGGATATCCAAGTCACACGCAATGGGAACAAGGTGGTCAGGTATGGTAAAAAAAAAAAAGTTTGAAATTTTACGCCCTTTTCAACACAGAAAGGTCATATCAAAGGCGGCTCAATAGAACTTGAGAAGATTCTACGTAATCTCCAGGAAGAGCCATGAAAACTCTGAAAGGTCCAGAGGTGGCAGAGTGGTCTAGACTACGGACTTCCATGGCGAGGGTCGTGGGTTCGAGTCCGGCGTCAGGCAATTCTTTTTTCCTTGGCCAAAAAAGGTTAATCCATTTGCCTCACTCGACACAGGTGTAGAAATGGGTACCAATTCTCAAACGAGTCTTGGGAAAGTACCCGCGATAGACCAGCGTCCTATCCCGAAAGTGACAAATTGTCACTTGTCCGCTTCACGCTAAAGAAACCGGGTTAAGTTCAGGCCTATGAGCCTTAAAGGCTCTTAAGGACATACTTTACTACTTTTGAGACTGTCGGACTTACTCCCATCGTGTCCTTTTCAACACAATGATACCCTTTCACTCTCTAGCGCAAGGAGAGTAAAAAGTAAAGAATAGCACTTATATAGCGCATATCCACGAAGTTCATCATACTCTATGCGCTCTACAATGTATAGTTCACCCCCCGCAGGCCATAACACTCTTGTATCCTTCTCAACTCCATGAGGAGTATATACAGTGCTAGCTGCCGATTAGGCGCTTTAGCACTAGCATTCTCACAAGATCGTTCGCTGCCCTCGGCCGGGTACTCAGTTAACCTGAGTCAAGTGGGGTAAGCAGAGTTAAGTGCCTTACCTAAGGACACAACGCCAATGACATGTGGTTATGAATCGGACCGGACCGGTAGGTCCCACCTGTCACCCGTTCAATTGTTCACCTCGTTCACCGTTGCTTGACCATAACTCCTGTCGAGTTGTGTTAACCACTCAGAGTACACATAATATCATGGTGTCAGTGCTATTTGTGCAGAAGATTGTTCAAAGGGTCTAGATGTGGACACGTCTTCCAGTCTCAAAGTCTGATCAAAATCTGTATATCCTCTTTACGCCCTTTCATCAAAGGAAGAATAGAGAGATATAAACGTGTATGTACAACTGGAATGGATATATATAGCAAACGTAGTCTGTTCACGGTCACAGAATCGTAGGGGTCAAAATAGCCATCACCATGGCTTCTGGATGAAATGTTTTTATGCAACTCAAGTTCTCAAGTTTTAAGGTGTACGCCCTTTTCAACACAAAAAGTTCATATCAAAAGTGGATGAATAGAGCTTTAGAAGATTCCACTTGAATCTCCACGGCACAGCCATGTAAACTGTGAAAGGTCCAGAGACAATAATCCTGCAAAAGTCGAGATTCGAACCCGGATCTCCGCATCTAGCGACAAATGGCAACTACTGCGCTATCGACGCCCCTTATGCAACTCTCTCGAACCGCCACCGATTATCCCAGAGACATGTTTTCATCCGTGCCAACCCTGACAGACAATGGGGTTTTGGCATTGGCAGGGGGTGGGGGGAGGGAGGTAGAGGAGCAACAAAATGTGATGGATTATTCATAACAACATTCTCATTATATCGGCAAATTCGATGGTTTTCAAATATTAGCAATTCATATTAGCTCACGTGTAACGTAGATAGATGCGATAAGAGATCATTGATAAAAAATATAAAAAGTATAGGAAAAAAATCCTTTTGGGACAGCTTACGTATCATTTATCATGTAAATGCTGATTCCATTTTAGAACATTCAGCTACAGAGATTGTTTTTTTTTTCTTTTTCGGCCGTCCGTATTGCCAATCTGTATAGACAATTCTTATTATTTTGTTTATATTTCTGGCATTGCCGGTCATTCTATAGCCAATGGCCAGACTGCAGCCAATATGCATACATTGCAATCAATGGTTATTGTGTAACTAACGGACCGGCTGGTGCTAGAGGTGTTATCAATGACCTGTCTATAGCACACTGGAACCATTTGTTACGCTACACTTTGACGGCTGCGTAACAAATTGCCACAAACCTGTATCCATTGGTCACAGATGGGCCATAATGGTCACACTGGAACCATTGGCCACGATACATTTTGACCACTTTGTATCAAATAGCCACACTGATGTCTTTGGTCTCTATTCAACTAATGGTCCATTTGCACCATTATCTGAGCTCTCTTGTCTTCTGTATTGTCAAAATGTTCCTTCCACCAAGCTCCTAAAGAGCTCTCTGGTGCTAGATATGGGAAACTACAAAAGTCCACAATACATCAACTTATTCATGTTCTTTCTTTCTTCCTTGTCCTTAACGACTGCTTTTCAAATTTTGTTCATTGTTAGTTTTAGCATCTGATATGGCACCGGCAGTTAATGAGGAGTCGAACGTTGTGTTGGGAGAAAAGTTAGGAGAATGTCATTTGGAACTAGAAGGAGTGTAGACCAAGACGACGTTGAGAAGAAGAAGAAGGAGAAGCAGAATACTTTCTTTGTTTAAGCGAACAAATTGATCCGTGCCTTCCAATCTGGTATCGTGACGTATTCTGTGAAACCGTTGTCCTCTACCTATCCCCAAAGGTGTTTCTTTACTCGACATCGACAACAAATAGCGATAACAACAGTAATAATGATAATCAGTTATGATAATTGATAGTTATTGTCCGATGGAGAAATGTGGCACACAGTACAGTGAACAATGCCATTACAACACACAGTTTAGCATTGTTACTTCCATTCAATACTATACACTCGTTACTTACATATCATGCACGCCTTGTACATACTTTGCCTCACTCGACCATTTTCATTTTGCTCTCACGCAATCGTACACACACGTGCATTGAAATACAATGTAAAGAGACACCAACATGCTCACATCTTGGAGGTTGCGCATAAACACACTAGACAGGGCCCTTCAATTTCTTTGAATTGACATCTCCAAATGCATTTTCTCAAAAGATCCTTCAAGCCTGACTTCCTGTTGATACGCCAGCACATCCGGAATGCACACGAAGATTGGAGAAATTTACTGCTGGGCTTCAAATATGGCGGCATTCCCTGTGTTAACACGTTGGTGTCTGAATACAACTTCCTGGACAAACCATGGGTGGTCAGTAATAGATTTCAATTATTCATTTGTCATTGCCTTTGTGTTTGTCTGTTATAATTCATGTATTTTCTCGGGGAACGTAGTTAGTTCATAATCATTGGAAGGATGACATGAAAAATAGATACTGTCTGTTCTTGATATTCTATCATTATTGATAATTGGATAAAAGAGATTGTAACAAAAATTTCAAAGCCTCACGCGATTATTGGAAGATGCACTGCAAACATTCTATTCATTAACACAGTGTGTTACTGATAATATTATAGGATGATGAAAATATCCATTGTTTTCACTTGAACGCCGTGTATTAAATACTTGAAATTGGATGGAAGAAAAGGAAGAAATGCCCACAGCTTTTCCTATACACATAATGTAACAGAGCAAAAACACGACGATTGAAAGGTGTACAATAAACCTCAAGATGCATTAGAGCTTCAAAGTACATTGATATAAGATCATATATTTCCCTTAGTTCTATTACTCCCCTTTAACGTTGGTGTAAGTTCATCTTACTTAAATGTGTTACAAAGTATGATGGGAAACATCCAAAGTGAACAAAAAGTATGTCCTTAAGAGCCTGTAAGGCTCATAGGGCCGGAGCTTAATCCGGTTTCATTAGCGTGAAGCGGACAAGTGACAATTTGTCACTTTCTGGATAGGACGCTGGTCTATCGCAGAATACTTTCCCAAGACTTGTTTGATAATTGGTACCCATTTATACACCTGGGTCGAGACATCCAAGCCATTTCTTTACTTTTACGCTTAGTTTTCATCACATTCATCTCCAGGCCATAACCAAAAAGAAAGATCAATTTTTATTTCTTCTCCAAACTTAGCGGCAACCACACAAATCATTGTATAAACTCCATCAATTTGACACATTCTGAATAACTTGACAGGGTAGACACAAATAGGGATTCCTATCAAAGAATTCACGGAGGCCTATGCAGTCAATGCTTCACTTGGTTTTAGAAGCGTGATAGGATGCTGGTCTATCGCAGATTTTTTTCCCGCCTCGATGCTCTTTTTTACCTATATAGAGTTAGGCAATCAGAGAAAAGTTTCGTACGCAAGAAAACAATAGAATGCCTGACGTGGGACTCGAACCCCCGATACTCGACATGGACTTCCGCAGCCTTAACCACTCCGGCATGTGTTATTACAATAGTATGATAAAGGTAGAAGTGTTTTCCCCGGGTATTACAATGGTATATTAAGGTAGATGTGTTTTCCCCGTATATTATAATAGTATAATAAAGGTAGAAGTGTTTTCCCCGTATATTACAATAGTATAATAAAGGTAGAAGTTTTTTCCCCGGGTATTACAATAGTATAATAAAGGTAGAAATGTTTTCCCCGTATATTACAATAGTATAATAAAGGTAGAAGTGTTTTCCCCGGGTATTACAATGGTATATTAAGGTAGATGTGTTTTTCCCGGGTATTACAATAGTATGATAAAGGTAGAAATGTTTTCCCGGATATTACAATAGTATAATAACGGTAGAAGTGTTTTCCCCGGGTATTACAATAGTATAATAAAGGTAGAAGTGTTTTCCCCGGATATTACAATAGTATAATAACGGTAGAAGTGTTTTCTCGGGTATTACAATAGTATCATAGAGGTAGAAGTGTTTTCCCAGGGTATTACAATAGTATCATAGAGGTAGAAGTGTTTTCCCCGGGTATTACAATAGTATAATAAAGGTAGAAATGTTTTCCCCGTATATTACAATAGTATAATAAAGGTAGAAGTGTTTTCCCCGGGTATTACAATGGTATATTAAGGTAGATGTGTTTTTCCCGGGTATTACAATAGTATGATAAAGGTAGAAATGTTTTCCCGGATATTACAATAGTATAATAACGGTAGAAGTGTTTTCCCCGGGTATTACAATAGTATAATAAAGGTAGAAGTGTTTTCCCCGGATATTACAATAGTATAATAACGGTAGAAGTGTTTTCTCGGGTATTACAATAGTATCATAGAGGTAGAAGTGTTTTCCCAGGGTATTACAATAGTATCATAGAGGTAGAAGTGTTTTCCCCGGGTTGTCCCCCATGACTGTTGGTTGTCATTGTCCCTCACTAGTTTGCCCAGTTGATAGAAATCCAGAAGCGGCTTGGCAAAGAAGTGTTTCCCTTGATAGACCAAGCCTACTACCCTAACCACAAAGAGATGGTGAGTAATATGTGGGTGAGTCAGAAACTTTTTAAATCTTTCATCTTTCTATGATTGGTCAACCAGCGACCAATCAGGTGCTTGGGATATTTACAAAAATAAACAATGTCGGCCGAAAATGGTTATGTTTCTATTTGAAGAATCCTTTCGTCAAAATACCATATTTGATTGCAAGTGAGTACTTATTTCACTGTTACATAATTATAGATAAAGAAAAAAGTATTAAGAACAGTGAGAAAATGTTTTTATATTCTGACATTGTCATATTACATACCAACTTAATCACTTTTGGCCGATACATAGAGCACGAACATTGTGTTTTTTAGATGAGTAGTTCTTTGTGATCTCCCCCTCTGATTTTTTTTTTGGTTTATTATTCTCCTTTGTTGTCTTCGTATGAAGTATGATCTATCTTAAATCCACAAGCCATTGTGAGACAATGATGGTCGAAACTATAATCGTTATGTTACAATGGCTCCCTGATTGAGAACATCGATCCAAACGCCTTGGATGGAACTCATGTTATACAGTGTTATCCATAAAATCTCTGTGCAATTTTTTTTTAAATATTACAACGGCAATTGATGAGATATCTTAACTAGATTTGTTGTATGCTTTCTTTCTTCTTTCTTATCCAATTCCCTTTTACCATTACAGTGTAGGGCCAGCACTATGAGGCTGGATTTCTTTTGGATCAAGATATTAAGCCAAGCAGGTGATCAACCCACTGTTGTGGTTATCAACAATTTTGATCACATTGCATTTGTGTATTTCAGGTACCCTGTTGATGAAATATGGGTTCTTTTAACAATTTTTCATTAACTGGGTACCCGAAATTCACAAATGCAATGGGATTAAAAACTGTAATAACCACTGAGTATATACAAAAAAGCTGGTAACGATATCTCATCAATTGCATTTGTAATAATCTTTAAAAAATGTACAGAGATTTTATGGACACTCGTGTGTTGATGGGTTTTCATGGCTATGAAATATAAATGTTATCAGATGGATTCTAGTTATAAAGTTATTGGTAGATTATGTTTGACCATAACAATAGGAAATGAATTCATATATTTTAATTGAACTTCATAGATTAATGCAGTAACTTCAAGTTAGATATTATGAATCAAGTATCAGAACATAATTTTCTCTTGATAAATCTATTTTGTTCTTCTAATAAAAGCATTTTTATTATTTGGAATAAGCGAGTGATTAACCAAATTTAATCTCTACCATAAAGTTTACTCATACCATTACAATAGCAATAAGAAAAGAAAATCGTGTGTGTGTGTGTGTGTGTGTGTGTGTGTGTGTGTTTGCCTCACTTCTCACAAATGTATGATGTTGTGTCAAACCAATCTCAGAGATACCTGGTGGTATGGACTTAAAGAATTGATAGGCAATTCTTGTAACTCTTTCAATAGGGGGTTAAATAGGCAGGAGTTGGACATTTCATAAAGATGTCTGCAATGGTTAAAAATTTAAAAAAAAAGAATTGTATTACTTTATTTAATTGAAATTTGGCCAATATTTGCATAAAGCACTAATCAAGAAAGTTTATATAACGTATCTTGTAAATGTCAGTATTGGGTAGTATAAGACCACGATCGATAATCTTGATAATGATGAGAAGAAAGTTGAATGTATTGATGATACATTAGTTAGCATCCCATTAGCCCGTTTACCCTCCCTGCTTCCACAGTCTTGTGTGTTGTCACTAACATTGAATAACACTTATTTCTAGACATGTCTTTGGTTTCTTTGATTTTATTTATTTATCAATTCTTTTATTTTGATTTTGGGTTTTTTAAAATCACATCTGAGATTATAATTTGTTGTGCTCATCTCATTTCACATATCTTGGTTGATATGATATGGTTTTTATCACTCCCTGCCTACTGTCAGCGATGAAATGATGCGATCAAGAGATTGGTGCTGACCAAACGTATTACAGTGTATTGAACAAAAGGAAGGACGACTTTTTTTGGTGCCCTTCTCAAATTACTAATGATAATGAATCATCTAATTCGTAACACTTCATTCCAAACCAGAAAAAAAATATAGTAACTTTCATCAAATATAACATCTGAATTTAGTCGGTTCCGTTTTGCCCCACACAGTACCATAATCACATAAACAAAGGCATTTTATGCTTAATCTTGGCAACAGTTGAAAAAGAGCTGAGAAGAGATAGTAGAGTGCTGAATACTTTTACAAATTACTTGAAGCACCAATCTGCCACTGCTTCATAAGATTGACTTTAAAAGTTCCTGAGAAGATTGGCTAGAAACAGGCAAGGCCAAAAACGAATTATCCTCTTGCATTCAGACCTTGTAATTGCAACTTGTGACATAATAAACATTTAAAAAAACAGAAAACCACTTTTGTTCTAATCCGAATTTGGGCCAATTCAAAATGGCACTTCATCTATATACATTAATGTATTTACATATTTGTTTATTTATTCAATTATTCATTAATAACTTTTCAGACTATTGTAGATTCATCCATTCTCTTGAATAATTAAACCCTAATAAAAATGATAATGTCTGGCAGATGTTATCTACCTTATCAAATATTCCAATCTAACCGAGCGTTGGAATTCAAATGGACCTTTTATTTCTTATTCAGTTTTTGTTTCATTTTGTTTTGTTTTTGTAAATATCAGATTTGATTTTGTTTCTTATCGATTTATTCATTTATTCGTTTTTAGAATTAGTATTTCTGATCTTGTTTTCGTCAAACACCATTCACACATGTAGATCAAGCGCTTTAAAGCACGCTGTGATTTGAATATATTATGTAGATAGTGAAGTGTGTTGTAGTTGGTGTGTTGTGTGTCGTGCTACACACTGTACATCCCAAGCACTATTCATATACATGTGTTTTATTATTGGTTTGCTTTAACTATCAAAGTATGAAATTGGAATAGATTTTTTCCTGCCTTCAAACTTTAACACTTTTTTTTAATTGACTAAGGCATGTTTAATAGAATTCCTGTTTTTTCAACAATTGGTTAATTATTAGTAGAATTTGATTCTTACTTATATTACTTTACATTCCGATGCCGTCGCCACTTTAGCCTTTGCAATTCTTAAAATCAGAACATTTCTGTAAACATGTCAACGATCCGAATGGTATATCGTTCACATGCAACCATGCTACTGATGGTTTGATTTGTAATTGATGACTTCCTAAGAACAAAAAAACGTTCATAATATTTAATCAGTCCTAATATTGTTATTGATTAATTGATTATTAAACTATAACTCGAACAATGGTGGTTATGCTGTAAAAGAGCTTAAAATTGATAAAATTGGTAAAATGTCATTAAATTCATTTTTATTAACCATGTGTTGCTCTGATTCTCATGATATTTAATAGTTTGTTTTGTTTAAATAATAAAAATGTTATATCAAAATTGTTGTGTAGAAAATGATAAGTATAAAATACTTAAATGACTTAACTGACAATATTCTGTTTCACACCACATACATGACTTAGGTGTT
>JARBEQ010275241.1:0-16096 GCA_030265355.1 Tritonia tetraquetra
TCTCTCTCTCTCTCTCTCTCTCTCTCTCTCTCTCTCTCTCTCTCTCTCTCTCTCTCTTTCTCTTTCTCTCTCTCTCTTTCTCTCTCTCTCTCTCTCTTTCTCTATCTCTATCTCTATCTCTCTCTCTTTATCTCTCTCTCTCTCTCTCTCTTTCTCTCTCTCGCTCTCCCCGTTTCTCTCTCTATCTCCCTGTAATTATAAAACTTGAATATTATTCCATGTTTTAGGACATGTAGGAGGTGGGTTGTTCTCATGCCATGTGCCATTCAACTCTTTAAGTCAAGATTTGATTGGCAGCGAATGTGAACAGGGCGAACAGAAAGGTGACTACCATACTGACAGTGACACCCGTTTCGATGTTTTGAGGGGGGCGTGGCATTTGAGACCCTGATCGTGGTTACCGTAAAACATCAATGTAAAGTTTAGGATCCCATTGATAGAAATTGCGAAAAAGATCAAAGGAATTTGTCGCTGTGAAAAAAATGACAAAACCTACATGTTTCAAAATTAAAATTCTTAACGTCTAAGACTGGATGCAAAATCCCAACGAAAAATATGAATAACCATCTTTGAGAAAATCGTTTGTTTGTGTGTCCACGAGTTTGTGAACAGACTATTGTACCGGTGTGTTTGTAATATCTGGCTTCGGACTCCTCGGGACGCTTGTCCTAAACTATGGAGGTGCCGAAGAGACTGTAACTCGTCCATGCTGAGGTGAAGGATCTGTTTGGTCAGCTGTCTCCATCCTGGTCTGTCTTGGGCGAGATGTTTTAATGTTTGTAGTTTTGTGGGTGTAGTATTTGGTTTGTTGTGCTGAAGATTTCTCTTTTTTTTTGCGTGCGAGCTTTTCAGTTGTATAGTAAAAGTATGTCCTTAAGAGCCGTTAAGGGTCACAGGGCCGAAGCATAACTCGGTTTCGGTAGCGTGAACCAGACAAGTGACTCACTTTCTGGATAGGACGCTGGTCTACCGCCCGCAGAATACTTTCCCAAGACTCGTTTGAGAATTGGTACCCATTGCTACACCTGGGTCGAGTGAGGCAAACGAAGTAAATTTTCTTGCCCATGGAAAAAACGAAGTGCCTGAACCTGGACTCGAACCCAGTTGTACACTGGTGTAATTAGTCATTGCAATAAGAGTTTTCTTTTTTTCTGGCCGAGCTCATCGAGTTTGGGGGAGGAATGCTGTGTGAAACGATTTAAATGCCCTTTGACCTTGTAGGGTTAGGGGTCAAGCTGTATAACTTCCATGATTTTTTTACTGTCATTATAATGTGAATGTTTCCCTTTTTCCCTGCAGAGCTCATCAAGTTTGGGTGAGGAGTGCTGGGAACATTTCCAGATGCGTCTGAATGTGACTATAGAGGGTGTGGTCTGCTTTGCCAAGACCATCCCTGGCTTTGCCGACTTGGACCAAGCAGACCAGATGTGTCTCATCAAGGGAGGATGCTTTGAGGTTAGTCGGTAGTACTGGCGACAACACACTTTACATATCTCTCAAGGAGATTGCAGTCATTTCCATCCATTGTTCCATTCCTTTTGTCAGTCTGTTAGTTAATCAAACAAAAAAATTGGGGTGGTCGGATGGAGGGTAGGATAATCTCCTTCTGTTCCTCAACCTGTACCCCCAGCTGGGTAGGTCCATGATTGGGGACGCCCTTGGAGCAATGGTTAAATCACTGGCCTCTCCGGATGTGGTTCAAGTCCTGTCCTGCCTTGTGTAGGATTTTTTCTCTGGACCTTTAAAAGTATTCATAGCTCTGTCCTAGATTCATTATCTCATGGCTCCTCGGAGGAGCAAAAGGCGTCAACAAATCGTCTCCATTCAAGTCTGTCTTGGGCCAGTCTTTTTAGCTCATTCCATGACTTTCCTGACTCTCTTCTCTCCTCTTCAACAGTCCTTCTCTATGTTCCAATCAGCCTCCCTTTCTTTCTTTTACCTTGGGATGTCCATGTCAAAGCCATGACTGGGTGCTTTGTACTTGTTCTCTTCATTCTGAGAACATACCCTATCCATCTCCATCTTCTTTTCCATACTTCTGTCCTAGATATTCTCGTGGAATCTTCTCAAGTTCTATTGAACAGCCCTTGATATGACCTTTCTATGTTGAAAAGGGCTTGGAATTTTATATTTTAGAACTTTTCTCTTTAAAACCATGGTTGTGTCAATTTGCTTCTCTTTCAGCCAACAACAGATTGAAAAAAATCTCCCACATAATAATATATACCAAAAACAAACAAAAAGATGATCCATGTATTGTATTTACTTCTCCCACCAGGTGGCGTGTGTGGTGTGCTCCCCGTTTGTGGACTCTGACTCCAACTGTATCTTCCTGCTGGGAAATAACTCGGTGGTGGCCAGAGAGGAAATGAAGTCTGGCTTTCCTTTAGGGGAACATTTTGTGGAGCTGCTCTTCAACTTGTCCAACCGACTCAACCACTTCAACCTGAGAGACTCGGAGAAAGCGCTGTTCAGTGCTTTGGTTCTCATATCACCAGGTAAGCATAGTGCACTACAGCAGACAACCAAGTTTTTCTAATCGACTGTTCTGTATTTTTTATAAATCAAGGTATGGAAATGTTATGAGTGCCAGAAAAACACAGAAAAATAGCCTTAGAAAGAAAAGTGGAAAAGACGACGGTGGGATTCGAACCCACACAGGGGCGTAAGACAACACCGCCTAGCCAGAGACCGAGGCCACGCTATAACCAACTGAGCTAATTAGCTAATTTTTTAACATGTCAAATAGCCCGTATAACATTTTAAAATTGTTTTTTTCACATCTCTCCCCCCCAACCCCCCTCTCTCTTTGTTGGTGCTGAAGTCGTGACCTTGGTAAGGGGTTGGCAGGCGCGCTATACAGCATCCTTACGCTATACTTACATATTACCATGTTTATTGGACGGCTATCGTCAGATTTTCTGGCAAGTCTGGAGACGCCAGGTGACTTTCCCACCTCTCTGTTGAGAATTGGTTGAGACAATCAGCTCAATGATTCTAACCCAAGAAGATGGATTACCTAGATAGACTGTCAGATTTCCTTTTACAATGAACAGAGGGACTGGAAAAACTGTCTTTGGTTGAATCATTGCTGCATCAATATGGGATGAACAATTTGTTCATGGAAACTATCAATCATGATATTATTATGACAATAGAGTTCATGTGCCAAGGGGCATAACTCATGTAATTGAACCCTTCAGATTTTTAATATTGAGTTACTCTAAATAATTATTGAAATAGAGGGAGTACAGACACTGCCGCCCATAAGCACGCTTCGGCCTTAAGCACGCAAACTTACTCCAACCAAATTTTTGCTATATAATCTAACGCGCATAAGCACAGTCGGTTCGGCCATAAGCACGCTCCAAGTCATGGCATGCTCTAATAAATGACATAAAATGACAATGTCTAGACCACCAAGACTGTAAGAAAATGCTTGCATAAGTGTTTTTATCACAAACCCCATAAAAGCTAACACACTTGACTACGCGTACAGATGCCTGGCCCGGCCATAGACGTCTGGCAGTCAAGACTATGGCTTTGCTCTTGTCTAAAAAAAATGATTCAAGGGAAACAACCAAAACAATGTGTAAAAGTGAAAGGGAAACAATTCATGAATTGTTTTTGGTACTTTGGCCACAAGCACGCTTCGGCGATAAGCACGATCCAGTCCTCTCCCAAACACCGTGCTTATAGGCAGCGTGTACTGTAGTAGGCCCTACCTGCTGTTGGTTATTGATAACTTAAGACTTTGTTAGCAATTTATTGGGTTGTAACATTCTAGTCCTATTTTATATGATGCTAGATTCATTCTCTAGCGCAGTCTCTTGCCTCTGGATGCGGAGGTCCAGATTTGAGTGCAGCATTTTTTCTCTTGACCTTTCAGAGTTTTCATGGCTGTCCTAGAGATTTACGTGGAAAGGGTGTAAAACTTCAACCTTTAGAACCGTTAAAATAGAAGGGTGCCTTTTTATAACCTATTTTTCGTGTTTTACTCGTCAGATCGACCTGGTTTGAAGAATCGTGAGAAGGTGTCGAGACTCCAGGAGCTTTTGATCCAAGCCCTGCAGTCTGAAATACTGTCGAGCCACCAGGACGAGGGAGCCCTCTTCCCACGACTGCTCATGTCCATCTCTAGTCTACGAGAACTCGGGGTGGAACATCGACGCATGCTGGAATCGCTCCGGGGTCAGATGAATTTCCCCCATGACCTCTATTCAGAGATCTTTGACCTCATCCCATGATTCAACACGGCTATATGTTAGATTAATTGTCACTCGATTTCTTCAACAAGTATAATTGTCCTATCGTGCCCAGAGAATATTGATATAATGTCATACTTTCTTTCCTTGCGTGGGAAAGATTGGATTGATGAAATGTGGCATTTGTTTTACTTGTCATAAACTCACCATCCTTCATTGTTATAGGAGTCGGTGATGTTCGTTCCAAGCACCAAAACTATTTTAGGATGTTTTCATATGACATGATTGAATCATTTTTGAAAGGTCTATTTATTTATTTTTTAACGCAAACTAATTTAAGATCTATTGTGTAAAAGCAGATTTTAAAAAACGGTGATTGGAATTTGATTTATTAGTGCATTTTCACACAAAGTGAACTAGTTGGAGAAATGGAGTGACAGTTTGTATAGAACAGAGGAATTAGTTACGTTGGTCTGTGTATGTCCACGTTAACCTGTCCGTGTTCTAGCTAATCAAATTCAAGCCCTGTGACCTTCCCCTATTCAATCATTATGCATGAAACATCTGACCTTTGCTCCCAGGTCAAAGTTCATTGGTGCTGGGAAGAAAATGTAGACTACTACATTGACTTCTTCTCTATAAATAGAAACCTAGAAACAATGGAGTGATCATTGTTATGCTTCTGTAGGATTTTATCTTGTAGGAATGGCATAGTTTGTTTTGTAGTCTATGCTTATTATATGCAGGCTACGATGTTGAGGTATTATAATATTTGATAGTATAAAAACACTTTGGAATATATGATTATAATATTCTGTCTAATGATATACGGTTCCTATATGAATATAAAGGGTTGATGGACCTTTTTATCTATATTTGTTATATTATACAGGAGTAGACAATTTTGATCTGAGATGGATCAAGGCCAGCTGCTCCATTTTCTGTACGGTGACGACATCATCTGTGATATCCACATTATAACCAACCCCCCACCCCCTCTCTACCCATTTGCTATACTATGACTCCGACCACATTGTATGACGAGAGATTGTGTATAGACCCGTTGCTTCTCTCTAGACATCTCGGTCCCTCACCTCTGACATTCACTGTCTGTCATTGACCTTCACCTCACCCCTGTCGATGTCAAGGCCACACCTCACGCCCCAACCCCTATTTCAGAGTTTTCTCTCCTAGACTAGTAGTAGCTGACCATCTTTCACTCGACAAGAATGTGCTCGGACACAATAGTAAGGACAGTTCTTAAAAAACGGTTTGCCGGCACATGATGCAGCCCGATGTCTTATTACCTGTGTTCTATTGTGTCTGAGCACATTCTTATCGGGTTCGGGCATGAGCGTGGTCCTACCCTTAACCCAGTTACTTGTGTTCTATTGTGTCTGAGCACATTCTTATCGGGTTCGGGCATGAGTGTGGTCTTACCCTTAACCCAGTGAACACCAACATGGAGGTGGTGGTGTCGGCAGACAGGCAGTGAACAAAACTCTTGTCTAACTTTCATGTCATTGCTATTGCTTTGTATATATATATAAACATTTTCTATTTCTACACGTGTAACAGAACGGTTGACACGCTATCATGTGTTGTTTCCTCAAAACCCTTGAACCGGTGAGTCCTCCGAGAACCATTCCTGGTGGACTAAAATCAAACATGGACAGGCGACCAACTCCTGCCTCCTCCTTTTGAGGGGCGGGACGCGGTCTGCCGCCTGTTCTGGTTATTTTGTCAAGTGATTGTTATTTTTATAACCTTTATTAATTCTTATGATTATTATTATCAATATTACTACTAATGGTCTTTAGAAAACAAAAATATTATATTTTTTACATTATTTTGCTTGATATGTGTGTACGGTGACTCTTGTTGTCTTCTGATTTAAAATGTTGAAATGCTTTACATAACTCTTTACATCTAAAACTACCTTTTAACAACCCGGTGTTTTAACAGCTTGTTTAGATTATATCACAAACTCTTCACTTAACTCCTTCAACACATTTGGTGTGTGTGTGTGTGTGTGTGTGAGGGTGTGTGTACATGAGATAAGATTCGATTGAATGCTATATATGCGTCTATTGACAGACCATTTCAATTGAGTCTATTCCAAGACAGACTAGAATAACAGAGATTGGACGTTAGTGAGACACTGTGTGATATTTGCTGTCAATCTCCTTCATTTTCTCTTTTTTTTCAATTCAAAGATCAGTATTTTCTATTTTTCCACATTGATCATATTAATGATGACGATACATGTAATTATTTCATTAACCTTTTCATCCTTGTTGTCATCATCACCTTTGTTGGTATTTTCCATTTATTCAAATTGAACCGGTGAATAGCTTATTAATATTATTATTATTAGTTATGCAACTTGTAATGCTTGGATTATTCTTACCATTGATAAAACTTCCACACCAATTGGGAGGCGATGATACATTATGGCCAGGTGGTTTTGCTTCATCCTGGCCTTTTTATATTTTTTGTTTTAGAATATTATAATTCTAATATTATTATTATAGGAGCCATTTTAGAATGAAAGCTGTTGATTTGATAGTGATGAAAGTTTGTATGTATTTATATTATTGTTTGTGAAACAGTGGCGTTGAAACTATCAGATATTCCTTTGAATTAAATCTAGAGCAGATGTGTTTGAGCACAGGCTGCACTGTGGGAGTAGCTGACGAGAGCTGGTATGGTCTCTCTCTCAATGTCAGTTTCTCCCAGCAATTTTCCCAATGGGGGATGTCTTTAGCACAGTGGTTATGTCACTTGCCTCTGGATCTGGAGGTTGGGGTTCGAGTCACGCCTTGTGCAGAATTTTTTTCTGGATTTTTCTGAGATTTATGTGGAATCTTCTCAAGTTCTGTTGAAATGCCTTTGATATGACTTTTTTTGGTGTTGAAAAGGGTGTAAAACTTAAAACTTTTTTCTCCCCTGATTACAACCAATTCTATAGTATCATTGTCATGAAAGTGTGTGGAGAAATTTAACGAGTGTTGGGAGACATGACAAGTCAAAATGCATGGCTTTAAGAGACAAAATTATGTGTCATGCATTTGTCATTCAAATGTGCCATGCATTTGTTGTTCAAGACTTACATGTGAGTGGCCACCATTAGACAATGAGTTAACCAATGACGTGTTCAACCCCATCGACATGCCTTACCTACCTAGACTGATTGACTCAGTGTGTGGGTGAGAGGTGAAAACTTGTTATCTTTGGATTTGATATCAACGTGTAATGGAGTGAATGAAAGGTGACACGCGGATTGTCTGCTAAAACCAGCAATAGATTGTTGGGGCATCGTGGTCGTAGCAGTAACACTTTCGCCTTGTGCGTAAAAGATCTTGGGTTCGAATCCTGACAGGGATGTGGGGATTTTTCCCTTTGGACTCTCTGATATTTTTATGGCTCTGATCCTGTGGATTCACTAATAGAATCAAGTCCTATCGGAGATGGACTATAAATCGGAGGTTCCGTCGTAGATATGTCCTAAAATGTGTTGTCAGGGGCAACATACAACAACGTAAACATTTTTTTGACAAGACTGTAGTCTGAACGACTAAATTAGTTTGAAAATTTAACTTTGCAAAAATAAAGGCAAACTAAAATGTTGAACACAAAATTGGACTGAAATAAAAAGTGTTTATGATATTTAATACACGATTGCCCATTTGACCTTCAAGTGTTTATTTTCTCATCATCTCAAACTGTTTTGATTCCATTCGGTAAATGAACTAACGACACAAATAGACGGAAATGAAAAATGTATTGTAAGATATTTAAAAAGAACGAGTGTCAATTTGACCTAGAACTAGAAGTATTTATTTTCTCAGCACCTTCAAACTTTTCTGATTCCATTTGATGACTGACATTTTAAAGATGATTTTGATATTGTATATTTTTTTTAAACTCCTTTGTAATTATTTTTTGGGCCAAAAATGGCAACTTGTTTATTCCATTTTTTAAACAGAAAATACTCTTGTTCTTATTTTATCTCAAACCGGTTGAAAATTGATTAATGAACGATTTATGTATGAATGGATGGTTTTTAATGCCTTGACCATGGATTGGTCAGCACATAGTCAGTTTGGACTTAAGATTCGTTATTCTTTGATGTTCATTAAGTGATTGTTTCGGGTTGAATTTTCTTTTCTTTTTTTCTTTTAAAAAAAAAGAAAACAATATATTTTCTAGAAAAGATGATAGCTGACACAGATGCCTGTTCGATGTAGTGACCATATTGTCCTGCTTTTCCTGATATGGTCCTAGTGTAGTATTGGATTCACCATTTTTATAAATACATGATGATGTCATTGCTGAATATCCTTGATGTAAATCTATTTATAGATAAATATATTATATTACATAGTATGAATTATAAATATATTCTATAACCTTGTGTATATATTATATAAATCCTGTTTAGCTGTACATAGTTCCTGGGTGGAAGGGAGAAATGTTTTTATCTTGGGTTGTTGTTTTTTTCAGTTGTTGCTTTACCATCATGTTGTTTTGGTTTTATTTTTCAGTTTGTAAAATATTGAAATCACTTTTTTTGCTGTTATAATTTTTTGGCTTTGCTGCCCGGTGAAAATAGAATAATGTTTATGAAGACTATATATGTTTTTATGAAAAAAATGATGATTGTAGTTATTGTAGAGTACACCTAGCATATATATGTGTATACTTCTGGCTTTGATTGGTCCCATCAGGAACGGGATGTCCGACATGCTGGCTAGGAGGAAAACATTTGTCTCCTCATTGTAACGTCTCTCTATTGAAATATCTTCGTCTCCTTCATGCATGTGTTCATGGGAATTTGGATTTTGTCTGTCTGTCTGTAAGTGTACCTGTGTGTTCTTTGTCTATTTTTAGATTGTAGTTGTTTGTTTTGTTTTTTATTTTTGTTTGGATGAGGGGGTTTTGTATATTTTTTTTTTTTTTTTTTTTTTTGGGGGGGGGGGGGGGGGGTTTCTGTTATACTGTGGGGGAACAAAGAAATATCAAATGATGGTAGAGCTAAATGAAGTAAATTGATTAACCATACCTAAACCTTACACCAAATGGTAAAATAAGTATGTGGTTGAGAAAGAACAGAAGAAATAAAGAGATATTATGTTGTAGGTACGACTCTTTTCGCATACCCTGTTAACTTTGGAAAATTTGAGGTTAATGTTAAACGTTAAGGTCATAACGAAAAGACCCTCGATCTGATTTATTCCTGACGTTAAGATGGGAATGATGATTGATCTTTTTGTGTTACAAAGCTACGAGTGTGAGACCCGGTGATGTCTGCGATGTGTTTGTTTGTATTAATTCATGGACGTTCTCAGCTTTTGTGTTGATTTCTCAACAACAAAAATGTTGAATGGTTCCTTGAATGTTTCCATATTTCGTGTTATTTGTTTCATTTAGACTAAGTCAATTATATATTTTCAAATATCAAGTTTTTTTAGTTGATCTATTTATAGTATATTATGTAGCCGCCCTGTGTAGCTTTTATTAATGTTAGTAGTTAGATTGTTGGCTGAACAAGATATTTGTTGTAAGGGTATTGACGCCAACCGGATGATTGATGATGTATATTATTCTAGATAGGAAACTGGTTGACAGCAGATTACTTTGCCAGCTTTGGCGAATGAGTCAAAAGCAGGACTCAAACCCATACTGTTGGTGTGAAAGGTACCATGCCTTATCGATCCACTGAGCCGCTGTACCTCATGAACCATATTACAGCATAGTAATGAATAGTATCAGAGAAAACTGAGAGATTTGGCAAGGAGTGATATCCTGCCAGGATTTGGCAACGGTTAAATTCCTGCCAGTGGCCAGGGTTTGGCAATGATTAAATTCCTGCCAGGGTTTAGCAAGGATTGAATCAGCTGCAATCAGTTTCTCAACCTTACTGACTTTAACGTCCAGATTAATTGCCCTTGTAGTTTTTGTTCTTCTGGACTAAGATCAGTTCAATTGTTCACTGCAAAGACAGTTGTTGTATGCATTTTGCTTAATGTTTAAATTTGAAGATTTCCAGAGTAATTGTTAATCCATGCTATATATAATGTTAGATCTCGTAATGTACACTTTCCCTGTGAATCAAAGAAACCCGGTTGCAAATCAGTGGATCATCACCTCCACCCATTCATTTTATGCATCCTGTGCCTGGTTTAAACCCCCCCTCATTCCTTCATCCAATAATATGCTATATATTTATATCAACACATTTCTCTGTGTGTGGTTGTTGCTTATGATTTAGGGTGTCTGTCCACAGCCCTCTCTATGCTCACACAAGTGTACTACTACATACTTGTAGTGAATAGCTACAATTCACCATTTGGCTTGCTGTCTGGATGCGATGGACACTCCATGCAAAGGCACAGAGTCAAGTATGTGTATGTTTGTGGAGTGTAGCGAAGACTGTGGGCAGACTCCCTTATTGGATGTGAAAGGACACTGTCTGTTTTCTTTTCATTTGTAGTGAATGGATTTGTGTCAGTGGCTTTGTGGTGGGGTGTGATTTGAGAATTTGTGTGTTGAGAGAGACCGGACACTGAAAGGTAAGCCAGGATATGATCAAGAAAGAAAAAGTTGTTGTTGAGCAGTTGTGTGGGTGTAATTTATGTAATAGATGTTTTCAGTTCCCTATGGTTTTTAACAATTCAATCTTCTAAAGGGAGGTAACAGCAATTATTTTTTGTATTCTGTATTGTTTATGATTGTAACTATAATTTGTAATTTTGACAATTTGAGAAAAAGGAGCGGTGGTATTGATTGATGACATAGTGTGTGTGTGTCAGGGGTCGCGACCTTTTGGAATATAAGGAATTACCAATACTGAATTGGATTTGGAAAAAAATGAATGATTGTGAAAACAAAACATTTCCTTTGTTAAGTCTGGTTTGTGGTCATTTCAAAACCATCGGCCCTGATAAATTATAAGATTCTAATTTTTAAAGTGTATTATTATATTTATATCATTTTCATCTTGTTTCTCTTGTGTGTTTTCGGATGACAATAGGGCATATTTCAACCAAAGGTCTGCATGTTTGTTTTTGTGTGTGAGTGTGTGAGAGAGAGAGGGAGGGAGAGAGAGGGGGAGGGAGAATTATCATTTATTTACTTCTGACCAGAAAACCATTTATTGTTGATGTAAATGTCATCCTAGAAACTATGATGGCCGCTGTGCTGCCGTTTTCACAAAGAAGGGCGAATAAGAAAAAAAATCGCAGAGAGTTAACTCTTCGAAAATTTCTGGTAAATCGAGTCAACAAAGACATAACAACAGACACAGTGAGCCAAACGAAACCATATTTTGAGAGCCACTCAAAGTCCATTGCATCATTGACCGTTGATTTAATGGAAACTCTCTCAGCGTTTTTGTTTTTTTCGTGTTTGCTCTTGTTTGTGAAAAGGGCAGAGTGATCCCCATTCATTGTGTCCTTGTCGTTTGATTCTAATTCTAACATTTCAAAGTTTTCACGGCTCTGCCCCGGAGATTCACGAGGAATCTTCTCAAGTTCTGTTTGAACCGCCTTTATTGATATATGACCTTGATGTGTCAAAAAGGGTGTAAAACTACAAGCTGTAGTAGAATTATTTTTACTAATTCTAACAAACATCTTCTTATAAGACTAACAGTTTAGACCAGTCTTTTTCAATCATCATAATGTGAAGGTCGCCAATCTTGGCCTGTACCACAATCTTGACAACTTTAACGAAATCACATTTTGTTGAAATGGTGTAGTGTCATGTACATGTGCTGGGCAGTTTTTCCTTCCCTTCAGTGGGATTGAACCAACTCCCTCTAGTGGTATTTTATCTTGTAGAGGGAAATGGGACCAAACCTAACAGTCAGTAGAGTCGCCTGGAGATTCACGTGAAACCTTCTCAAGTTCTTTAGAACCGCCTTTGATATGGCCACTTTATCATACTTTACGTGTTGAAAAGGGGGTAAAACTTCTCCACCAAGTCAATGTTTTTAAATTTTAATTGTTTCCTAGTGTGGTGAGGGTTTTTTGTTCAAAGGGAGGTAACAGTAATAATTTTTATCTCCATTTTTTTTACCAGACAAATGAATTATTTGTTTTTGGTTGTTTTGGGGCTCTATGGACACAGGTAGGTCATTTCAGCGCCCGCCAAATGGATCATTTAGTTACGCACGTCCCTAGCTTGAAATTGAAAATTGACAGTAATGGTAATTATGATAATTCAAAATAAAGTAGTAATCTAGGCAAAGAGTTAGTAATGTTTTAATAGTTTTATATATGAGGTAAGGGGGATGTGTGTCCATTGAATGTGCTGTGTCGTTTCCTGGCATTTATTGCATATTATTTATTCCCATGTCGGCTTGCTATTCTACCCGTGATGATGTTATGCATTTGAATATAGCGGTAACCCTTTGCTTGTTCTCAATGACAACATGTATGAATGAATGCAAAGAGTAAGAAAGAATCTCTAAGCTCTGGAAGATTCACACTTGCTTTGAAGTTTAATAAATAAAAAGGTCTGATACAAAACCATTTAATTTTGATCTTGTCAGTAATTTCTATAGCCTGTTTGGCAAGTTCAACAATTTTTTAAATGGTCATTTACAGGTCTTGGTGGACCATATGTATATTATTACTCTCCATGTTAAATGGCTGGACACAGATTCATCCAGAAAAACAAAAATAGCCATAGAAAGAAAAGTGGAAAAGATGCCAGTGGGAATCGAGCCCACACGGGCCAGAGACTGAGGCCAACTGAGCTAATTAACATTTTCATACCTCGAGTCGTGTTCTGGTGCCTGCTCCCCTTGTATCTTCTTTAGTACTAGTAGGTAAAACAATTAACCAGCTGAGACGTTTCCTCTCCATGATGGAAATGAATTTCAAATGAATGCAATTGTAACGCGAGTGTTATGTTGAACGCCCATGGTTCACAGCATTCTTCTCGTTCACAAAAATAGAAATACACCTGTAGTCCTGTCTCCTTGATAAATGCCAGTGCATTGTATCGGTCCTCCAGGCCCCCTTGCATGCAGCTGGACACTTAAGGAACTGAGGCCAGGTGGCAGCCCACAGGGCGCTGAATAGCCCGCAGTTCACAGTTCTGTGTCCTCTGCTTGACCCCAAGTGCAAAGGGGACTTGGGGCAAGTTTCTGTCTACATGTTAGTCTGCTGTGTCCATTGCGCAGTCACCATTTGCCATGCTGGTTCTTTGACTTTGAGGTTTCTTAAAAACAATGGTTATTGCGAACGCATTGTTTTAAAGTTTATGTTCAGCATTTACTTCATTATCTGCTCTATAATATGATGGGGTTTACAGTTCTGTGGTTACGCAGTGGTAGATAAAAGTGTAAACCTACTTTTGTGCACGACTGTACATAAAAACTAATGAACAAGAAGAGCCTGTTAAAAGGGTTTGTCTCAGGACCAAGCCGTACTTTGTACCGCTATCATCTAATATAACATAAAACGCGTGGGAGTTCACACAACTCATCCGAACTGGTACCACTCATCAATTTCTTCAGAGTGGTAGTATTATTAGCCTCTATTGTGAAAAATGGTGTATATTTTTGGTGCCAATACAGAGTTGCGGACACCATGTGCTGATCACTGCTTGTCCTCAACTCATCCACAGCATTGCTACTCAGCTTTCTTTAGTAATTGCGGTGCCCGAATCCTGATAACAAAGGATTTAAAGTAAAGTAAAGGCCCCAAACCTAGTGGCATCACATCTTGCATGAGAATGTGAGGGAGACGCGACTCGCAGAATGGAATTTTTTTTTAAATCCCCAAAAATTTGCTTTCTTCTTCTTTGCTATGCCCATTAAAAAAAATTAAGGAGATTTCTGCCTGAATGCAAATTCAAGGAGATGTCGAACTAAAGTAGTTTTCAAGGAGCCCTTGACTTTGAGGAGGCTGCATGAACTCTGGGTAAAATGACTGACTAAATTTCTTATTCCACTACTTTGGCTCTTTTCTCCCCCTAAAGGCTGGGTCACAAAAATGACACATTTCCGAATCAACAATTCTCAAAGTCAAATGTGATCCTACTGAAAGTTCCCATTAACGTTAGCTTTCCACTTTTGGTGGCAAATCAATTCCGGAACAAGTGGAAATTGGAAATAATTCAAGACAGGAATTAACATTTTGATGGTGGTTTAATATTTTTATACTCTTGGTGTTAACAGAGCCATAGATTATTCTAACAACTCTAGCCTTACAAAAAGAAAGAAAAAATCTGCCATCATCTCATTCTAAACAAACCATTCAATAATACAAAAATTTAGAGATGAAGAAAATATATCCAAAGATATTCTAATCAAATCTCATGATCTTTACTACCAACTCTTGACAACATCACAACGCCCCGGCAGCCACTGACAGTGTCGTCAATTCAATTCACAGACTGAACAGCAGGGTGGTCAGCACACCCCCACCCATATTTTCAAGTACCAACAAGAAATCAGGAAGAGCATCGTGGGAGTAAATAATTTAAACATTTATTTTCATTTATCTCCATCACCGTCACTTCTCAAATCATCTCTCTCTCACAGTCTCACTAACTTTCCAACCATTCAAACATGAAATGACGATAAAGAAAAATGATACAAGAAGCCCACAACCCAAAGTAGAAAGGGAGGAGAAAAGAAGGCATTACAATGTAAAATATCCAATGTAAAAATAAACCAAACATGATGTGACAATGTAGACTATGGGGAAATCCATACATCTCTCTGGCTAGAGACTAGAAATATGATCTCATTTGTTTAAATAATTCTTTTAAAAAATAGGGGGGAGAAAGAAATAATGAATTCCATTTCAATGATCACATAGCGGCAATCACACCCAACAATTCATCACATAAACCATTCAAACTTGCACACAGCACTTGGGATAAACGTTCTAAACCTCACTGAATGCAACATTTCTAATAACATCCAAATTAGGTACACCAAAATTGGAAAGTATAAAACCTCTTGGAGGTTATTCTGTGCCTTTTGACAAAACCAATTCATAATATGAGGAAGACAACAAATTTAAAACCACAACATGAGGTTAGGCGTCCGTCAACACGAAATATCCAATGGCACGCATGCAAATAGAATTGCCACATACCTTATAGCGGTAAGATGGAGACTAAATGGAAATAGCCGTATCAAAAATAATTAACTCATCTCTCAACCCGTCATCTACCAGTTTCAGCAATGCTCTCATCATACAACATTTGAAACTCGCAACTCATACATACCAGTCATAAAGCACCATGTCATCAAACACTCACTCTCAGCTTAAAACGATAAATTACAGAATTGGAAATGAGTTACAATGAGAATCACATCTTAACATCAACAGTGTATACTCATTCACATCAACATAATCGGCCAAAAAACAATTTTTCTAAGGTGACAAGAATTAACTGAAATATTTTCAAACAGCAGTCTTTCCAAACATCAAAAAAAATGAGATGCTGTATAAACAATGGTTAGTTTTCTTATTTTCAGACTAGCACAGTTCGACAGCAAGTCAGCGCATCTCACAACAAAATACATGGAACCAAATAAAATAAAATGAGCTGGAATTTGATCAACTCTAGTAGTCTAATTCTAGATTCTAACACTTTTACAATTCATCCCTTGTTTGTTCTGGTCCTTCGTCTTCCTCTTCTTCGTCTTCCTCTTCCTCTTCATCCTCCTCCTGAAAGAAAAAACAAAAGTTTTTATCAAATCACACATAAGACTTCTAACCATATAAAAGGTCAATACATCACTACTACGCTATCAGTAACAGTCACAAACAGCTCTACCAATAGTTTTGTCTAAATACCAATACAAGACTTCATACCAAAACATTTTGTCTAAATACCAATACAAGACTTCATACCAAAAC
>JARBEQ010275462.1:6368-17659 GCA_030265355.1 Tritonia tetraquetra
CCCCCCCCCCCCCCCGCGCCCGGGGGCCCCGGGGGCCGGGGGCCACAGTGGCCCGGTTCGCGCCTCTAAAGCGAAAGGTACCTGGTTCGATTCCCGGCAGCGACACTGTCGGGTATTTTCCTCCTTGAAACTTGGTGAATACCTATATGCCACTCCCCTGATCAAAGAACCTAGTCCTATCGGAGACGAACGATAAACTCGGAGGTCACGTGTGCACGTTGCGCACGTTCAAGAACCCTGCCTTGGCCTTTGAAAATTGATAAGAGTGGGCCGCAAGACCGCTGTCCGGGCAAAATCAATTCCTACCACAAAGGTCACAGTGGGTTGATCACCTGCTTGGCTTGATATCTCGAACCACAGAAATCCAGCCTCATAGTGCTGGCCCTACACTGTAATGGTAAAAGGAAACTGGACAAGGAAGGAAGAGTTGCCACTACTAAAGCTTGTATCGAGCTATTGTACAAAGGGTGCCCAATAATGAACAGGTCAGGACTTAAACCGGCTTCTGACACAGGGGCGGTGTGTAGTTTTTTTTTAATTTTTTTGCCAATATGACTGTTTTTGCTTTAAAGTCCGAGAGTTTGGCCATGATGGGACGAGGGTGTCTGCGTGTCGTAAGGCGGTGTACCCGTTCCAAATGTACTATCTGTAATTCCTTTCTTTCTTCTTTATCAATAACCTTTTAGTACCTTTCGGTTTAAGGTATCTGTAATTCCCATCTTCTCTTTTATCAGCTTAGAGATCGTTTCCTCACATTCCTCCCGCGTTTCTGAGAAAAATAGGATTGTTTCGTCTAGCCTCCCTCCATATTGATGTTTGATTTTAATAACACCGTAGTACTTTCTTCTACTATTGACTTTGTTTGGGCGGACAGGGCATTTGATTTAGATTCTCCCGACCTTCGTTGTGTTGTTATGTCATTGAGACTAGAAGACTTCATTGCATTTATTGTAACTTCAAAGTTATCGAAACGGGAGGAAAGGACATGTATTGCTTTCACGATGTTTTACAATGAAGTTGACTCACTCGATGTAGTCACAGTAATCGCGAAAGATCCTGTCAGAGTTGCTTGCTTAGATCTTGTTGGGACCTAGATTAACCTCAACATCGCCATGCCATACAATAATGACACCGCACAGGCGGGATTCAAACCCCGAACCTTCCAAGTCAGAGGCGAATGACTTAATAACCAGTCGGCCACATACGCCCCCAGGGGTGTGAAGAATCAAAGCCATGTTTTTTATTATGACATTTAAAGTTGTTAGATGTACGGTCTTGGTAACTCATTCTAGGACACCTCAAAAGCGGAACATCCGATTTATAGTCCATCTCCGATAGGACTTGATCCCATGAGAAATCGACACCGTCAGAGCCATGGAACTCGAGAAAGTTCTCAATGGAAAAAATCCCAAAGTCGCAGTGATTCGAAACAAGCACGTTCTGCTCACGAAGCGAAAGCGGTTAACTAACGCTAAGCCCCAAAGCCCCCACGACAATTGCTTTCAAGTGATGTACAATCATTGTCCCATCATCGTAAGTACCCATGGAGCAGGATAGTCGGCTATTCTTGAGTAATGTTTGATGTAACCGTGAGAAATTTGGTCAAGTGAGTAAGAGTTGGCGAGGTTCTAATGTATAAAACTGCTCACGCATTATCATTGGATGTTTTTTTTAGTGGCGAGGAGTGGTGGATTACTGTTGTCTGCAGTTGAAGACAATACAATCATTGAATTTGTTTCAGACTTGTTATTGTTCGGCCAAAGTGTAAGACGTTTCGTTCATCTCCAAGGTAATTTGCTTGTTTGGTGGCTAGGCTAGCGTTGTTGTTATATTTTGTTTCTTTTTTCTTTCATTGTTATCTTCTTTCGGCCTTGCTTCTTCTTCCTCTTCTTCGTCTTCATTTTCTTCTCCTCCTCCTCCTCCTTCTTCTTCTTCTTCTTCCTCTTCTTCTTTTTCTTCTTCTTCTTCTTCTTCTTCTTCTTCTTCTTCTTCTTCTTTTTCTTCTTCTTTTTTTTCTTCTTCTTTTTTTTCTTCTTCCTCTTCCTCTTCTTCTTCTTCTTTTTCTTCTTCCTCCTCTTCTTCTTCTCTTTCTTCTTCTTCTCCTCCTCCTCCTGCTCCTCCTCCATAGTATCAAGTAAAGATGGAAAATGTGAACGTGCCAGAATGTGCTTTACTTGGTATTATTTATATCATTACTAGTACCTGTTCCCATTCTTCCCCATTTGCCTCTTTCTCCTCCTCCTCCTCCTGGTCATCATCATCAACATCATTATCATTATCATCTTTCTACATTGTTTTCATTTTCTTGTTCTTCTTCCTCGTCATTTTAATTGATATGTTCAATCCTATACTTATCATCATCAATATCGTCATCAATATCGTCATCAGTATTTCGTTATCTACACCGTCTCGTGCATAGTAAGGATACGACATATTGTGCCCTTTAACCTTAGACTACAAATCGAGAGTCAACACAGTAGCAAGGGAGACAATCATTATAATATATCTCCCAACCAGCATTTATCTTAGAGTAGCAGTTGTGACAAAACGCACTCCACAAAATGAACTATCTGCCACTCCGAGTAATGATAATAATAATAATAATAATAATAATAATAATAATAATAATAATAATAATAATAATGAATACTTGTATAGCGCCTAATTCCATCAAGATGCTCAAAGGCGCTTGACAATGTCATCACGACGTAACAATATCGAGTGAAAAGAAACAATTCATAGATTCAAAAAATACGAAGAAAGAACGAGTTCAGTTTTTAAGGATTTTCTAAAGGAGGGAAAAGTTTTACAGTTTCTAGTGGGTCAATATATCTGGCGAGGAGGAGTTTTCGTTCGCAAGCGTGGGTCAGATCCCCGCCATCGACAAAACCACTTTTAAAATTGACACTGACTGCTTGGAAAATGGGAAAAATCCTTTCCGTGGACATCCGTATTAGAGAAAACTCGTGAGCTCTTGTTTATTTAGTTGCAATTCTAGTTGCTTAAATGAAAGTAGCCAACATTGCTAATATTACATGGACCAGAGATAACTTTCAGAGATAGAATGATTGTAGCATGTCCTTTTTAAAATCTATTGAATATATTTAGTGGCTATTACACGAGTGTCGTTGGATATCATTGTTATTCCACGAGTTTTATTCAAACTTGTATTGATGGGATATAATCCAGTAGGAAAAATCCTTAATTCTTAATTTCATATCACAAAGTTTGCTGAGAGATCTTGTTGTATTCAGCGTCCACCATGCCATGGACAAACAGATCAGTTTTCGCACCCTTCTCGCTACGCTCTAAAATTGTAGGAAAATGTGATTCAAACTACATCATACACAAAATCTTTACAACTGTTCAAGTTATCAAAAATAAAAATTCATCTTGATATTATATTAATATCTAATATCGTAAAGACTCTAACAAACTCTCACGTTTTGGTGCATTTGTACTTGTAGACATTTTCGTCGTATTCAAGACACACGAACATGGAGATGATATTATGACGAACGTGAGATTCGAGAAACTAGGTCAGGATTTCCTATCTACACGTCACCTACACGTTGGGGCTGCGATACTATAACTCCCTAATAGGTGGAATGCAACTTGTGCGAAATATGGTGTTATGTTGATTGTGAAAGCATTTAAATGTATGGGTGTAATGCATCAAATCGTTATTTATGTAATGAATTTCATTTCGTGGTTTACCTTTGACCTTTAGATTTAGACATCTACTATAAGGATGGCTGACCTTATCCAAATTCTGATGGTCACGTGCTTGTGTTTGGTGACGTCATCAAATGCCTGGCTCTTCTCCCGGCGATATCCATCGGCCAAGGCACGTGGAAAAGGTACGACATCTCTGTCCTGTCTTATTTAATCAACCATTATTTGCTCCCTCGAAATAACTATTCATAAGTCCGTATTACAATTGAACATTAAACAATACTACTGGACATACTTTAAATAGAATAACATACTTCAGACTTCAACATTCTTTGGTCACTGGTGTGATTCTATTAAGCATAAAAAGCTCACTCCAAATTTTCCAACGGTGAATACCATGTATCCATAGTGTCCTCCTCTAAGACAAAGTTCTAACCCTGTTAGTTTTAGACCCTTTTCGACACAGAAAGATCATATCAAAGGCACGTGAATTTCCAGGGCAAAGTCTTACAAACTTTGAAAGGTCCAGAGAGAAAAAAACAAACCCTGTTTAGCCAGGATTCTAACCCAGATCGCAGTAATGGAAAGGGACTTAACTGCGTTACAACCACTCCCAGCGTCTTCTTCTTCAGATCTTATCTCCTCCATGATCTTGTCCATTCGTTTCCACTTTGGTATTCCACCCTTTCTAAGTAGACTGGAGTTCACTTAGAATAACCTATCATAAATGATAATTGTTTGTTTGATCAGAGCAGTGTTGGGGCCAGCCAAATTTTCAGCCATAAATGCAGGCACCCCCAACACGACTCAACACACAGCCGGAAATTCTATAGATCAAAGGATCTCAGACAAGCAGGTGATAAGCCCACTGTGTCCACAACTCTGTATAGACACATGAGCAATACAATGAGCATCATTAATCATAAGCAAGGCCAATAAACAATATCAGTTAGCCCTTGTGGTCACCCCTCAGCTATATAAGAACTGGAGAATTTACCACGTTAGGCGAATAAATACTCTAGGTTAAAATAGCTTCGTATAGTCCCGATTTTTTTCTGACTTCACTTGTAAAAACGGTTAAGATAAACCTCGTTTATGATACATTAATGTTTCTGGTCCCTTTGAGTTTATCTTAAGCGGACTGCGCTGTAGCTAAGACTATTTCACATTTAACCCCCATGCCCCCCCCCCCCCCACCTTCCCCTCCACCAGTTGTGTCCAAAGACTGCGTTGCCAAAGCCCATGCCGGGGTCTGTGAGTTCTACAAGTGCTTTGAGGACAGATTGTCTTGTGGCAGGAATTGGTATAACATGAAGTACGGGGAGCCTTACTGTCGAGACTTCAGGGCCTTTTCCTCCAGGTTCTCCGCAGAGGTGGGTGACGGTTATTTCGATGTGTATTGTGTGTGTTCTCTCTCTGTGTGTATGTGTGTGTGTGTGTGAGAGAGAGAGAGATAGGAAGAGAGAGAGAGAGGGAGAGACAGAGAAAGAGAGAGAGAGAGAGAGAGAGAGAGAGAGAGAGAGAGAGAGAGAGAGAGAGATTGGTTGTTTAAACGAAAAAAAGGTAATTTGATTTCACAATTTAAAGACGTATCCCAATGTGCCTATATTGATGAAAATTGAGGTGAAAAAGGTAATGTATTAATTTATGGCCTGATTCCGATTATTATAATTCAACGTATTGCCCGTGGCGCTAATAAATTATAGGAAAGACAGTGGGCTGATAACCTGCTTGTCTGAGATCCTTAGATCCATCATATGTACAGCTCTATGTTTAGCCACTCATGGTGGTTGAATGTATTCCGGTGTGTACATGTCTTATATGGTGCCATTGTGGGAGAATAAAGGATTGTCCCCAACACTGTTGTTAGTTTTACTCTCTTGGCACCGCATTATAGGTCATATCAAAGGTCATAGGTCATATCAAAGGCGGGACTTCCGATTTATAGTCCATCAATGGAATCCACAGGGTCATAGCCATGGAACCCCCTCAGCTATTGAGAAAAACTAGGATTTGACACTCTTGTGAAAATTGACCGTTGTGCTTATGTCCCCAGGGCCAGCGTTTCATCAACGCCACCGAGTCGTGCATGGGCCGAGAGCTGTTGATCTGGTACCAGAAGTCCAAAATCAACTGCCATGACTTCACACATTTCGCATTCAAAGCCTTGTCAAGATGTTACATGAAAAACAACTTTTGTGACGTCGTCAAAACGGACATGTTCAATTTCGCCACGATATACCAGCCAAAACATCTATTTTCAAGAGGCGCTTTGAAGTAAGTATAAAACAGTAAATCCATGTGTACGGAAACAGTGACACGAAGCACTTTTCTATTATTGACATTTTTACAAGTTATAAAGTTGTTCGATCTACATCGAAGGGAAAAACCCAAATGTTTTTTAACGTCCAATCAATTCTCATCTATTTTTAGTTTAGGCTCAACAATGTTTGCCCATTTTGTTTATTTCCACGGCCGTATCGCCGAATTACGATCTTGGGAGTGATCGGTGATAACTTTTAAAGTTGTCAGTTTTACTCCCTTTGTAACACATTATGTGTCTTATCAAAGGCGGGGCCTATAGTCCATCTCCGATAGGACTTGGTACTTGTTTCCTTGAGGAATTCACAGGGTCAAAGCCATTAAAACTCGAGGAAGTTCAAAGGAAAAAATCCCCACGTCGCCGCCGGGATTCGAAACGAAAACATTGCCACCAAAGATCATCTACAATAAGATAGTCAACTCGGCGCATTTCACTATATAATGAGTGAGGAAACTTTAAGAGTTGTGCCATAGCGTGCACCGGACTGAACGCATTTTATGATTTTTGTGCGATATTTATTTTAGTTCACATTAATTTTGATAAAAGAATGCATTACGACCATGCCATTATGTATCGAGTATTGAAGTAACAAAACAATAGGAAAAGTCTGGGAACACTAGCTAACAAAGGGACATCACTCTAATGCGGCCTCGGTAAAAGTACTTGAGTTGACTATCTTATTGTTGTAGATGATCTTTGTTACCACCACCCCACGACTCCCCCTATCGGCGATGCCACCCAGTTTGTAATAAACAATTGTTTAATCGTTATACCCACGTACGTTGTGATACAGGAAGAGACATAATGTGACCAAACACATGTGGATAGGGATGTCTACGGAAAGGATTTTTCCGATTTATACCTATTCAATCTTCTTCTATTTTTATTTGCTTGGAAACCCGACTTTAGAATACATCTTTATTGGGATCACAGGACATCCACAACACATCTACAACACTTCTACATCCACTTCTACATCTACATCTACTTCTGCATCTACATCTGCATCTACTTCTACCTCTACATCTACATCTACTTCTGCATCTACATCTGCATCTACTTCTACCTCTACATCTACTTCTGCATCTACATCTGCATCTACTTCTACCTCTACATCTACATCTACTTCTGCATCTACATCTACATCTACTTCTACCTCTACATCTACTTCTACATGTACATCCAGCCCTTTACCGTGCCGTTTTCCCTCTTGTTTCTATCAATATTTACGACATGACAAGATTGAGGTGCAATTGGCCTAACACAAATTCGTTTCTGTGCAAGTCCAAAAAAAGTGTCAAGTTGTCAGTTATTTTACATCTTAGGTCATAACAAGGCCGGGATCTCTATGTTAGAGGGAAAATCCCATCACCGCCGGAATTCGAATCCAGAACCTTCTGCGCACAAGGCGAAAGTATCACCGCTACGCTACGACACCCTCCCTGCGAGGTCAAGTAAAAGCTTTGGATTGGACATTTTCACCGACACCGGAAGTCCTGGCTCCTTGACAAATTAAATATTACACCAGGCCCCAAAACAACTGGACTCTGAATAAACCTGTAGTTCTATCGAACATCATAGTAATATTAAGGCAATGTGTTCCTGTTGCTACCTCAATTCACCTTTTAACAAAATCTTTCAAATATGTTTTCCTCCCCCAGAATCTGGAAGGAGCTTCTACGCATTGCCTACCATTGTGAGCCACAAGTCTTCCAAGACTTGATCATGAACTTCTACGAGTCCATGACAGAATAAATTATGTCTCTTACTCTTCTTCATAAACCTTACACCGAAAGGTACTAAAAGGTTATTGATAAAGAAAGAAGACAGACTCTTCTTCACTAAAAATCTTCAAATTATGTGATAATCAAATCCTAACAACATTATCATTGTTGTTATTATCATTATTATCATCGTTACTATTATTTTCATAATCACTATATATCATTTCCATTTCCATTATCAAATTTATTATCATCATAATTATTATCGTTATTATTATCATTATTATTGTTGTTGTTCAGATTTTGAACATTGCTTCCATCTTCCCTTGTCCCTTTGTTGGTATAATATTTTTTGTTTTAATTTTAAGTATGTTTAGGGCGATTCCCCAATGCCTTAATACATTTTTTTTTTAATAAAAAATTTCCTCAGAATAATATAATAATCAATGGGGTTATTTGAACTTCCAGGATATAAACCAGTCCCTGATTTCTCCATCTTCCTCCTCTGCTCTCTGATTTCTTTGTGTGTCACTTTGAGAGTTCTAAACTTGTTGGTTTTACGCCCCTTACCAAAAGCGGTTCCAAAAAACATTCCACGTTAATCTCCAGGGCAGAGCCATGGAAACTCTTGACAGGTTCAGAGAACACAAAAACTGCCCAAGCATCATTCAAACCCCGGCCCTCCACATCCAGAAGGTGCTGCTGATGCTGACAATAACTAAAAACAACATAACACCAATAATAAGAATAATCCACAAGGGCTACAGCAATTTGTTTCTTGACCCGTCTTTGATTAATACTGATCAGTGCCGGTAAAGAGTTGTGGACACAGTGGGCTGATCACCTGCTTGGCTGAAACTCCCTGATACTACAAACAGTTTTTCGTCTCTATGTTCAGTCGTGTTTGGTGGTCGGGGTGCCTGCATTTATGGCAGGTATCTTGTGTGCCTTTCATGGCTGAACATAAGGCAGGCCCCAACACTGCTCTGCGGTATTAATGGGGATCGATCAAACAAACAAAATAATGGTGCGGTGATGATGATGACGATGATGATGACTATGATGACGATGATGATGATGATGATGATGATGATGATGATGATAATGGCAAGATGAAGGAGGAGGAGAAAAAGACATTGCACCAGCACCATTAATTCAAGAAGAGTCAAGCCCAAAGTGGAGTTCATCACATTTATTGAATTGTCATCATCACATCCAAAAACAATGATTAGGTCAATGAAAGAAATACATCAATGAGTTACAACTTACAACGTGTAACACACGAGAGATTGGTGCAGGGAGACAGCGTAGAGAAAAACAACAAAACCAATTAAAGAGGAAGGCCAGCTAAGCTTGAGGTTGTTAGTTTTATACCTTTTCCTTTCTTTCTTATCCAATTCCCTTTTACCACTACAGTGTAGGGACAGCACTATGAGGCTGGATTTCTGTGGATCAAGATATTAAGCCAAGCAGGTGATCAACCCACTGTGACAGCTTTAGACAACATAAGTCATATCAAAGGCTGGGCCTCCAGTTGATAGCCCATCTCCGATAGGACTTGACTCCACGAGGAACCCACAGCACCAGAGCCATACAATCTCAGAGAAAGTCCAAAAATCCCCATATTGCCCAACCAACGACCTTCTGCGCAGGAAGTGACAACCCAGGACCTTCTGCGCAGGAAGTGACAGCCGAGGACCTTCTGCGCAGGAAGTGACAACCGACGACCTTCTGCGCAGGAAGTGACAACTGACGACCTTCTGCGCAGGAAGTGAATCCGTTACCGTTAAGCTACCACCCCCCCCCCCCCAAACCAGCTGAGTAATCTCATCCAAGATAATTCTATATGGAATAACACTTATCTGAACACAACAGTGGTAAAGTACTAGAAGTACAAATCAGATCTTGCTCTCATTATTTCTATGATAGTGTAGAGTAGTAGTAGCAGACATTGCCTTCTCATTGCAATATTAAATTCATCTATAATCGTGCAATATTCTGTACATTACACGTTTCCGGTATCTATCTTATATTGCACACTAGACAGCTGCGAGTGTAAAAAAAGGGGTTATTGAATGGTGTAGCACAATGTGAATGAGAGTCGTTGAGCGCCTCACTAGCCCAGTGTGCTATGAATGACATTCGTTGAGCGCCTCACTAACCCGGTGTGCTATGAATGAGAGTCGTTGAGTGTGTCACTAGCCCAGTGTGCTATGAATGAGAGTCATTAAGTGCCTCACTAGCCATGTTAATATTATGGCACCACACCAGTTCAATAACTATTATGAGGGACATAATAATGGGAATAAAAAATAACACATATAACATACTATTTATATCTCATAGTATTCTATCAGTCCTGCCCAAAAACACAACCTACGCTATTTCTGCAATTTTCAGACGAAAGGGCTGTACATCAGCCGCAAGCAATGACCGCATCGTTCCCTTCCAGTATGAGTAAAAATCAGAATCTGGTGAAATATACACCAACTTGGGTATTCTACAATTAGGCTTTTCTTCACAGCTAGTGAGTTGAGGGAAAATCCATCAAAAGAAGTCTGACTAAAATTCTGGAGTGAACATTAATAAAAGAGAAGAAGAAGAAGAAGAAGAAGAAGAAGAAGAGAAGAAGAAGAAGAAGAAGAAGAAGAAGAAGAAGAAGAAGAAGAAGAAGAAGAAGATGAATGGAGAGAGAGAGAGAGAGAGAGAGAGAGAGTAGGTAGTGTCATCAGTGTTTTACTGGACATGATAATAATATAGCAATAGCAGTTGAAGAATGATTCTGAATGGAAATGTTTATAACAAAGTGGGCAGTGAGCAAAACGCAACAGGTGTGCAAAGTCAAAGATGATAAAAACAAAACATTCATCATTTCAATACGAATAAAATCAGAAACAACTGAAATAAAAGCACATCAAAATGAATATTATATTTTGGCAAAGCACCGTAATGTTTTATATTTTGTACGTCAAGGCCGTGCTCATATCATATCAGATTGAATAAATGATTCAATACACAAGGCGTGTATCATCGTTTTAAAAAGTTGTCAGTTTTACGCCCTAATATCAAAGGTGGGACTCCGGTTTATATATAACCCATTTCCGATAGGACTTGATCCAATAAGGAATCCACAGGGCCAGACACAGATAAATTCCGCGAGGGTTGAAAAGTCACCACGTCACCGTCAGAATTCGAACATGTTACTGCTCGTTTTTTTTTTTTGATTTCAAAACAAAGAAATTCTGAATAAAAAGAAATGGATTGCAACATAAATCCCAAAGCTACAACAATATAATAATACGATATTAGTTACCGTTAAAGGACTAAAATCCATTTTAAACATAATAAACGTTTAACTGTTTATCAGTAGAGAAAGGCAGAGTCATTTTTATCTAAGTTTCTGCAAATAAATTCAACATGTGTGAAACCTTTGTAGGAGGAGTCAACACACCAAAAGAATGTGTGCATTCCTATTCTATGTTGTCATGGTTTATGTCTTGGATTTCTGGCCAATTGGAATCTATTCTATGTTGTCATGGTTTATGTCTTGGATTTCTGGCCAATTGGAA